>JAEQML010054997.1:0-36910 GCA_016904865.1 Pissodes strobi | reverse complement strand
AAACTAGCTCTTGGAGAACAAGGTCTACCTATTCATTTTTATGAACCATTCATTTTAGAAAACCATTACAACAATAGCACACTTTCAAATGTCAAATCAAACTCCAGCAGTTGCAATGATAACAATAATAGTCCATGTACTTCCTTCGATGATACTCATGTAGTGATTCTAGGGGACCCTGTACTAACAGCTTCTATTTCTGAAGATGAAACTTGTACTACCAGCATTGAAGATACTTGGAACATTATTAAAACCCACCACGAGTCTTTCGGTACTTCTTCTAATGGTCTGAGAATATTAAATTACAGATTAAAAGCTATCAAAACCGAGGGGCAATGGGAATCTTTTGTACACACCGCTGCTAATTCTGTGTCACTTAGAAGAAGAAACGCAGCAATTAAAGTTCAACCTACATCAATATCTCGAAGAGCAGCACGAGCTACCAGAGGAAGTAAAAGACTGCCCTCTGGAAGGAGATTTAAGGACGAGAGGATTAGCAAAAAGCGGAAACGAAGTAGGGGTGTTCGATTCTCTCCAAGAGATCGATATTTTGAATCGATTCGAATCGAATGTCACAGAATCGATTCATAAAAATATCGAAAGCAAATAATCGATATTTTAAAAAATCGATTTTTTTTTATTTATTTATGTATAGATCATAGGAATGGGGGTTTACGTGTAAAAAAATGTGGAAAAAAACGTAAAAAGGCGTAAAAATTTTAGAAAATGTAAACAATGTGTAAAAAATTTAAAATGTCAGAAAAACTTAACCTATAATTTCGGTTTCTCGTTTTTTTTGTCAACAAACGCAAACAAATCATACACAAACAAATTTTAAACAAGGCAATTTTATTAAATTAGGCAAAACAAAATATGTTGCAACTTTGATTGTCTTTCAAAAAAGGATAAACAAATACTGCTGTAATGAACGCCGATTTACCCTAATCCTTTACTTACTGTATTTTTCGGCCGTTTCGTCAATCTTTGTTCATTAGCTGTAAACGGGTTCGCAGTACCAGTGTGTTGACACCCTAAATTCGACATAAAATAATTTCCTTTACATATGGGCAACCACCCATATTCCGCTACCTAGTTGAAAACCACTTTATGCCTCTTACCAGCACTTACTTTCTATTCTCAAGTATATTAAATATAATTAATAGTATATTGTGTAACTAGGAGGAAAAGCAAAACATTCCTGGACGACTGTGGTAGTTGCTGGACGAGGCGCAGGCGAGGCTAGCAACACAGGAGTCCAGGAATGTGCTTTTCCTACGAGTTGCACATACTATTTTTTATCCGATCGAAATTAATTAGAATACGTACTTATATAAATAGAGCCAAATATTACTCTAAATAAAAACGGTGTTTTAAATTTAAACTCAACATCATATCAAGTTTTGAATCGAGCGAGCTTGACGTTTATTACGTAGCTACGGAAAGTACAGCTAAATGTTACTTTTGATAGACGTCAGATCTGACAAACAAGGCGTTTGAATATGACAGAAATGTTACATTCCCGGCCTAGGACGGGAATGTTATATTCTCGGACAGTTATTTTCTATTCTTGTACAGTTATTGCATGTTGCCAAGCAACGAATACAATATACTGGAATCATGACTTTTGCGGTGAGAAAACACATCGGAAAGGTGTCGTTTTTCGTCCGATCGGATAAAAATAAATATAAGCCACATCAATGATGTTTTGAAATTGATAAAATAAGTGAAAGGGAGCTTTTTTATAGTGGCTAAATTTATTCGCTTAAATTTTTAGTATGACCTCGTATCTACAGCGTCAGACAATCAGAACTGGCACAATAAATGAAAATGACACTGGTATTATTAATTAGACACTGTGAATTTTTTTCAGTGTATCAACATTCCTAAAATATTGTATTTTCCTAGCCGGTCAAAAATATGGAATGCAGTGAATTAATTAAATAAAATGCGAAGTATTATAACATTAATTATTTAATGGGCTACTCTTGAAATTATCAAATACTACATTAAACGTTTCCCAATATACAGGCACTCTGCCTCATCATTTAAATTTGCTTACTATCGAAATTTAACACTCAATTGTTTTTACCGAAACAATCCTGAAATTCTTGCCAACAGGCAACGCTACATGTTTTCAAATATACAGTAATTTTTTATGCTTTAAGAATTACATTTACAGTCTAACTCGAGTACTGAAATGTTTTACTGAAACTCATGAATTTCTTGCGCAAAGTCAACAATAAAGATTTTCAAATATACTAACAATTTTTATGCTTTAAGATTAGATTTACTTTCTAACTCGAATACTGAAATGTGATACTGAATTATTCATGAATTTCTTGCAAACAGTCACCGATAAATGTTTTCAAATATACTAACAATTTTTATAACTAAACTTACAGTCTATCTCTAACGTGAATTCGGAACCTGTCGCCCTTGCTCCCTTTTCTTGGATTTGAACATCTTAACTCTCGATGAATGACGATGGTTCACCCCGTTACTTTTCTTTACTTTTCGAATCGTTGGCATGAATTCAATTATTTATTTCGTTATTTCCACGAGCCCTTAAACTGAAAGGCACTACTCTCGGTTTGGTCACAACTAAGACCATATTATCGACTACAAAATTATTAATTTAACTTTTAAACTTTTTAAATGAAATTCAGCATAGCGGCTCGCTACATCTGATATTTCTTATAAAATTTGAATTTGGCCATAGCGACCCACTGCAACTGGACTGGAGAATAAGACTGATTTTTCTTCGATATAATCATGCTTTTATAGCAGAAATTTTTACGCGTTTTGTCCCCCAGAAAAATCCAGAATCTCCGGCCACCTAAGAACCGCGTGATATTTCGCAACTTTCGAGGCGTGTCTTTCTCCCAGAAATACCTGGAATTTTTGCCTGCAGCAATTAGAACATTGGTGATGACGCAAGACGCTTCTTTTCCGCCGACAACGTCTCTTCGCGTTTTAACTGGGTTTTTTCCACTCTGGACCAAAATGAGGTCATTCAATTGCTTTTCAAGGTAACACTGCAAAGTTCACTCAGGTCCTCGACTTGGATGACGAACATTTCTGGCAACGCCTATTAACCAATGAAGTTCTTTTTATCAAGATTTTCGGGGGAAACTGCATGAATGCCGAATTAAGTGGTGGAATAGTCCGCGCGCAAAACCGTGTCTAGTGAACTTGAATTTCCTATCGGTTTTTGGATTTATAGTCCAAGGGCAAATGACTTCCAATATTTATTTTTTTCATTTGAACGATTAAAATTTAACTAAAAGTTTTACATTTCTTCAGTTAAATCGGGTACCCTGGCCTGGACATCACACTGCCAACGACAGACTTAAAATGTAACAAATACAAATTGACATTTATCACGTCATGCGTCATATTCATATCTTTGAAATTTGACGTTGACGGGGTCAAAGAATATCCGAACGAATTACAGCAATACCTTCTATAAGGAGGTATTGATTACAGACACACGATTGATAAGCCCCATCGTGTGTCCTTGATTAGTTCCGCGGGCGGCATTAAGAGAGAATAGCTCCCAAGATGCATTCCGTTTACTATTGGTCGAAACAATTGAGCGGGTTTTGGAGCCTTTGTTTACTATTTTAGAATGTCTAATTTTCACTTCACGCATGATCCTCAGGCCGCTCCGCTGGCTACGGGAACGCAACCAACAAAAACTAACCCAAGGTATGCCCAACATGAAGAAAATCCAATATTTTAGAAACATAACCTCAAAAAAAATAGAAAAAACACGCCTCGCCACTGCTGGGAATTGAACCAGGGATGCCGTATCACAGACATACCATCTAACCACTGGACTTAGGCATGTAAACAAACGCTTTAAGTCCCGCTCAGTTGTTTCGACTTAATAGAAAACGGAATGCATCTTGAAACTTAGCCGCTAATGGCTGCATTCAGCAGTGATTTTCTCTTCGGGGCTGTGGCTTTAGCAGTACATATTTATTTATATGTTATCTGTACCAGACTGACTGTAAAAAAAACAAGGATATTAACATAGTTGCAATGCTGCAGGAGGTTTATTTTATTTATTTAGAAAATAAAATGTGGACGTCATAAATTTGTCTAAGATCATGAAGATTAAGATCGTAGAATCGATCTGGTTCTAAAAAAATCGATTCTTCAAAAAATCGAATGTGTGAAAATCGATTTAAAAAATCGGAAATCGGATCTAAAAATATCGATCTTTTGAAAAATCGATTTAAATCGCACACCCCTAAAACGAAGCTTAGCATAGGGATGCACGATTCTCTCGAAAAGATCGATTTTAAGGATCGATCCAGATCGAACCATATAAGATCGATCCAAAAAAAAATCGTCCTAAAAATATCGATTTTCTGGAAAATCGATTTTTCGGCAAAATATTTAAAAACATGTGTGTTACCACTATTTATTTACAGCCGACACTGTTTATCTACTGTTATCAGCAAGCAGATACTTCTAGAGTATTGATTTCTAACCAGAAGGTTTGCATTTGACCAAATGATCCGCTGTTGCGCGTAGGAATATCAGGTAACGTAGGCGATTGGGCGTATGCGCAATCGCTTGGGTTATGATGTTGCCAGGTTGACCGATTCACGTCTAGGTACCTACGTGAAATTTGAGCCTCCAAGTATATAATTTTCAAAGTTGTTTTTCTTTGATTTTGGACATTGTCTTGGGTTAGTTTGTTGGTCGCACCCCCGGAACGAGCGAAGCGCGTGGAAGGTTATGCCTGAAGTGAAATATTAAAAACCACTGGGCTGCTGCCAAATACGCAGGTCCGAAGGTCGAAAATTTGGCGTACGTAGATGTGAGTGGTTGACCGCCGAAGTCTACGGGCGCTTTATTTCCTACAAAAACACTAAAAATAATAGATATCCTCATTTTAATTTTTATAGAAAAATTTATATTTTTAGTTGTTCTAAAGTGTTATAAACCCCCATATCCCACTCTTACGTTTTGTCGGAGACATATTATGAATTTTTGTTCTCGGATTGTCGGATTTAAAACAAGGAAATCAACAATCAACTGCCACAAACTCACGACAAAACTATCCAAACCTAACCTATCTATACCTATTTATTTATCTTCAAGGAAGTGAAGTGAAGAATACTGTACCGCCGCGGTGGATAAATCGTAAATTACAATTATACCGTCCATCGCAGCGGCCCAATACCCCAAACCGAACCTGGCAAAATAATAGTTATTTTTATTTGCGGATGTTGAAAATTATGAATCGAATAAACGATCTCTTGCCCAAAGAATCGATTTTAGAAAAAATCGAAAGTAAAAAGATCGATTCAAAAGATCGAGAATCGCCACTAAAAAGATCGATCTTTGAAAAAATCGATCTAGATCGTGCATCCCTAGCTTAGCATTAAATGTTAAATTCAACAAACCGAATGCTGTTCGCAATTAATGTTACCTTTTTCTTTCTTTTCACATTTCATTGAGCTGAACTGTATGTAGATGTATTATGTAGTTTGTACAATAAACTGAATTTGAAGATATAATGTGTATTGAATTGAATTATTTTGGGTCCAAATGCAAATAGTAATTTACAGTCAACTTGCTCAGAAGTTTGGTCGTTTGATTACTTTAAGCCATATTAGATGCCTACTAACTATAGAAGTATATTTTTTAATTAAAGAACGTGCAAATTGTTCATTCTTTTTCATGTAAATTTTTTCAATCGCTATATCCAATTTAAATATTTGATAATGTACCTGTCTTACAAAACAATATTGTTTCTTTTACTACATCGTTAAATTTATTTTTTCTAGACACTAACTTTACTTAAAAAAAAAATAGCTGTAATTCGGGTAAAAGCAGGTATAAATAGACGTATTTTTTGCTATGAGTCTTTCCTAAACATATCTGAAACGAACATTACGTACCATATAACTAATACCATTGTTTATACATAAACAATGCTAATACTAATATCGCAATAGGTTTGCTTTAATATAAATATATTTATCTATGAATAGAAAACAGTTCAAATTTAAACGAAGCGCGAAAACGGTAGGCGGATTGTTCCTAGAAGCTCGACCAATAGGAGAGGTCGATTTTTACATAGTGCATATATAAGGTTTGTTCCAACCTACTTGAAAACCGTACGAGGGACCGTCATTTCTAGTTGACAATTTCACTTTTGAAGGCGATAAATATCCTGTTATGCTGACAAACGAATTATAGAACTGGAAATTACCGTCCCATGTACGGTTTTCATAGTCAGTTGGAACAGAGCTTATATAAGTATATGACATAGTGCACTGTTTGTGTAAAGGATCTTTAAATGCTACGTATATGCTTGCCAGTCTAGTCTGGCAGCACTGTTCCAGATCCAAACTGTCAAAACCTCTAAACACAAGTTACGGATTTTGCCAAACCGTTCCCATTTCCCATCCCAAGCGTCTAACGCTCCTACTAACTTTTCGATGCGAAAGCCGTAGACATGCGTAATGGCGAAAGAAGAATATGTATTTGCATTGGCCGTTGCTCGCTTGTCTCGTTACGGGGGCGCAACCAACAAGAATTAACCAAAACCTTTGTTTAGCTTGCCCAAAAATAAATTAGCTGTTGCGACCGATGGGAATCAAACCTGCGGCACTCAAATGACAAGCAGAACGTCTAAGTGTTAGTCCATATGCATACGTGATCACGGATATCCGTATACGTGAAACGCACACGTTGAATTTTACCCATCCACATGGAACTTCCGTGATACGCATCCGTATGTGTTTTGACATGCGTATCGAGTTCCTTTTTAATTGCAGCAATTTGAATTTAGTTTGTATTGTATATGGCAGTTACTGCTGCTACTTAGTTTTGTAAGTTTTGATAATTTTTTAAAGTAGGCACTAGCTAGGTACCTACCTTAGAAATGAATTCAGAAACCTCTCTTTTACTTACACGTGTTATGTGTCGGGATTTAAAGAGACAAACTGTGTGGGAAATATCCAATTACAAAAAAAAAATTGGCATACCTACTTATGTAGCATATTTAGCAAAAATAAACGAAGTACATTCTAAGCCCCCAGAGGCAGGACAATATGGACAAGACCAATTTTTACTGAGGAAGCACGAAACCTTTATGGATGTGGAAATATATTGTTTCGCGAGTTGGAAGATGACCAGTCTAAATTTTTTAATTATTTAAGAATGTCATCTGCAATATTTTTTCCATACTAATGACACTGTTATTAGGTATCAATCGATTTTTAAAACAGATATGTTCCAAATAGTTTTCACAAACAGAGTGAATAACCCAACCGCAGTATCCACATTTATAGGGATATTCTTCCATTTTATATTAAGTATTTATTTTGATTAATTTTATCAAATAAACATTAACTTGACATTATCATTAAGCAACTGCCAAAATTAAAAATTTTAAAATTATCTCTCTCTGTCACTCAGCCGCAACCATCACACTCAAACGGATACGTATACTGAAAAAGTTAAAATTAACCAACTTTCATCCGTTTTGACCTTGACGGAGAGTCAAGGCGCTCTCCTGATACACAATTGGATGTTGTTGGTCACGTGGGCACAACGGATCCGTTATCATCACGTATGCATGTGGACTAACACTAATTACTACACGACCGTGGCGTTGAAGGTAAGGGCATGTATAATTCCGATACATTCGGCCACTACGCATGTGCACGATTTTCGCATCGAAAAGTTAGTTTGAGCGCTAGACGCTTTTGTTCTACTCCGTTTCCGTTTGCCGGCCAAGGCCAAGCTGATTTCGGAAATTAGGCTGCTTGGTGTTTCTTGCTTGGTTTTTAGATAATCTCTACATGTCCTTTGATTTATCACTGAAAAGACAGAGATAGACATCGACTGATCGACTATATATTTTTCATTACCAAAAAAACAACTGTCAACTGTCTAATTCAAAAACATTTCAAACTATTCAAACTCAAACAAACTTCGACTACAGTGAACTTTGACAACAAAAAATATTTAACTAAAAATTTTACAAGAAGACTATTTATGTAGAAAGAATATGGAAGAAAAAATTAAAAAGATAGTGGGTAACGCCCAAACGGGGCCTGTAAATCATATGAAGAACATAAAATTGTTAGAAACTGTGTATAATTCGGTAAGCGTATTCGTATCTGAAAACATTCAAACTGCAATGCATTACATGCATGTTTTTCCTTTTAAAGTAAACCTATTGCGTTAATAAAATACCTATAATCAATATTATTAATACCATAGCCCCATCCATTGTGATAGTGTTTGTAGTTTAGTAAAACTGAGAATAAAACTCAACAGTTACTCAGTCATTAAAAGTACTAAAAGTAGACGTGCCTAAGTAACTATGCTGTGGTTTATAGTTTATGTCCATTGATTTACTATCCAAATCCATGAATATATCCAAGGAAGGCTAAAGGCAAGTTATACCATGGTTCATGACATTAGTTAATAAGATATACCGGTGAAAATACCTTCACAAATGTGAGAATTAATTAACTAACTTCATCTGAAATGATAATTTAGCTTACACTTTTGTATGTTTCATTTATCAGAATCAAAAGAGAACTAACCCTATTATACTACAACATAGTTTTATTCACAATACGGAAACACAATTTTCACACTCGATGCACTTTTCTCTAACCATGCTCACATCATCAGGAGGTGATTAAAACTACATTTTTATTATTTATAATAACGATTTGCTTGATCAAACAAGACTAAACAAAAACTAATCCTGGAAACTTTTGGTTATGCTCATACTCATACTAGTATGCAAGTACAATAAACTATATGGGAAAAACCATCTATCTCTATATAAATTATTGTTACATTTAGTAATGTGTGGTGGTTTAATCTACCGGGACATAGACATGCCAAAGATTTCATCAGCACACTTTCATCAAAATTAACAACAGACTTGTTAAGTTATAATCGGAAGTCAATAAAAATCATAAGGGGACTACTAACAGGACACTGCCGACTAAAGAGACATATGAGTTTGTTAGGCCTGGCAGATGAAACCCTGTGTAGGTTCTGCCAAGAAGGGAAGGAGTTGGCAAAACACATTCTCTGCCACTGTGAAGAACTTTTGAGGTTGCACTTCGAAACTGTGGGAGCAACCAATCCAGAAGCGTTAAGCTGTACCTTGGAGCCACTGTCGAGACATTAGAGCCTGATCAAGAAGACACGGTTGGACACAATACTCGAAATACAAGGAGGGTTGCAATAGATTTTACAGCTCGCAGTGACATAAAGGCGATAACGCCTGTTCTACACATATATCTCAAATCAATATATTACCTTGATTGGTCACAAAGAAGTAACATTGGGTCATCAATCAAAGAATATTCTAAAGTCCAATGAATAAGAATTAATTTTAAAACTTAATTTATCAAACAACACAATTATCATAGATTTGAAATTACACATATTATAGATATATAGTTAAGTAAGATTAGTGACTGAATTAAATAAAATAACACAATAAATCCTATGAATCACACAATTTAAAAAGTGTAAAATATAAAACATAAAATACAAAATACAATGGTCTATGATTGAGGTATTCATTAAAAGAATAAAATGGGTGTTTTATAAAGAATGGTTTGATTTTTTGTTTAAATATTTTTCTGTTAAGACTTTCTTTAAGATGCTGCGGTAGTGCATTGTAAACCTTGATACCCATATTAATCTGGACCTGTTTCGAAGAGTGTTGAATGATGCCCTGGTACAGCTAACCGATCTGCATTACTAGTATTAATGAGTCCAGAACTGACTGATAAGTTTGTACCAAACTCTGATATATTATCCCTAACAAACATGCTTATATTAAAAAGATAAAGAGCAAAGACTGTCATGATTCCAAGATTCATAAAAATTGGAGCGCAATGTTGCAAATAATGCGCCCCTGCTATAGTGCGAATTACCCATTTTTGGAATAGAAATATTCTGTTAATGGTTGGTAAATTACTTCCCCATAGAATTAAGCCATATGTCAATCTAGATTGAACATATGCATAATAGAAACATAATAAAGAATCTTATAATGGCAAAGTTGGCCGAAGCTAGTCCCTTACAAATTATATCACCCTGTTCAATCCAATTCAAATTCCTCTCCATCATGACACCCAGAAACTCAATGGATTCATTTTTTGCCAAAAAATTGTTGTCACCTAGGGGTAGAACTATGTTGGTGACTTGTGATGAATGTTTATTTGTAAAATGTAGTAATTGTGTTTTATTGCTGTTTAAGACTAGTCAATTTAATTTGCACCACTCGGACATCTTTTTGACCACCAAGTTTGTCAGGTCAAGGGCAGTATTTAGACTTGTGTGGCTTACAACTGCAGAGGTATTATCCGCATATTGAATCAAGGAAACACCAGAGTCATTCAGAAATATTGGTGAATCATTTACAAATATTAGGAACAATAGCGGAGCCAGAATAGAGCCTTGAGGTGCACCAATATTGTTCTCTCCATGTTCCGACTGTGCGACATTATTTTTAATCCCCTGATATGATATCTATTTATCTAGTGGCAGTATTTTCTGCCAATATCAAATTCCAATGTGTTATTATCTTGCTGAGTATTAGAATTTTTGATAATTATAGAAAAAATACTAATGTATTTCTAACGACTCCTTCCACTGCATCCATCACACAGTGATACATTTTTATTTGTTAGTTTCTCTCTCAGTAAAGAAATCTAAATGAAAGAGCAAATTAAATCAAAACAAGTTTTTTTTTTGTCGAAATACATGGTATCTGACAAAGGGAATAATAACTATCATAAGAAGATAAAAATACATATAGAATTGTAGCAATGAAATATATCATGTTCCCAATACAATAACATAGTGACAAAATAAAAAAAACAAACAATTCAATACCATCAATAGCCACTCCTAGCTATCTATTAACAGACCAGACCTACAAAATAAGGCTATATAACTCAGACAAACTGTTATATTATTATGCTTTGGTCTTTAATTACATTTTGCTTCTAAAGGTATGCTCTTGGTAAACCCAGGCAAATGTTTTTGTATATCAATGCGTCTTTGGTCATGGTGCTCCAAATAGGCAATGGCATATGGCAGATTACTGGCCTGATGAGTAAAATAGATTTTCTTGTCAGTCATATGATATGATTGTGGCATCTCTTGAAAGTAGGATAAGATTCTCTTACACATATTTCTCAGACATATCGCTGCTAGTTTCTGCAAAATAAAGTTGACCGAAACAACCGGCTGCTGCAAAAGCCTCGGAAGGCAATACTATAGTCAAAAATAAATAAACACATGGTGAATGATGTATACCATATTCTTGAGATATTATTCTTACTCTACCATTCTCTTTCTAACATATTAATGTTATGGAAGGCTTTTCCCATCATGTTATTGTGTAATTTATTATTTTTTTAGAGTAATTTTGAAAAGTTCTTGAAATGTTTCTTAGAAATTCTTCAACACGTTATCCGTCAGAATTTCCAAAACCCATGTGTTAAGTACATGTTAGAGTTTTTGGCAAAATTTACTGCACAAATTGCTACAGTCCAAAATGCAGAAGGAAATGATCCTGATGAGGAGCTTCCCTCACATCCTTTCTTAAATAAAGTGTTACAGCAAGTCGTTACAGTAAGTTATTTGTACAATATATTCACTAGAAATGGACCGATGAAACGTAAATAATAAACGTGTATTTTTAGTACCATGATGAACCAGCTGTAGAGTGCAGATATAATACATGCAGCTTTTTGTCACTGGCTCTACAAAATATAGGAGACAATGTTGTTGTAGAGAGTCAACTTCTGGAGTTAATACAAAATGCACTGTTGGAAAACATAGAGGTATATATAATTGTTATATTTTTTATTTTTTATATCAATTTTATGGTCTTAGAAAATTCTAATATATATATACAGGGTGTCCCACGACGAACCGACGCTATCTATATTTGGAGAACTATATCTACATAGGAAAAAATTTGAAAATTTGGTGCTATACTAATGTCGATGGGGGCAATCCGGTAAAAATATTTCCAAGATGGTGGTGCTTCCGGTTATACCGGAAATTGATGCCAACTCGCTTATTTTAAATGGGACATCCTACATATTATTATATTTTTGGATTCTAGGCAGATTTCGTGTATCGTCTCCTATACCTAAGTTTAACCGTTTTTGACATATTTTGAATTTTATGTCAAAAATGACGTTTGCAGGCCCTAAAATAATTAACAATGTTTCCTATAAGAGAGCCTTTATTATTTAATTTGGGATAGATCCCTTGTGGAAAGGGACCTATTTTCGTGTACTGAGTGAATATTTTGATTATAAACTAATACAGGGTGGCCAAAAATGAAGTACAAAAATTTAGTTATAAAAAAGGTAAAACTAACCCCCATTTTTATTAATTCTATCCTAATTAGCCATAAAAATAAGGTTGACTATGTATAAAGTTGTTTATTGCAAATATTTATAGTTTTCGAAATATTGACAATTAAACATTTTTTTTTTTTAATGATACTGTGGTTTTTAAATTTTGTTAGTTGGCCATGACGACGTTAAAAAATAAGACAATCAATTTCAATTGAAATGTCATTATTTCTAGTTATTTGACATTTATTAATAATTACTAATCATGCCGGGGCGATTAAACTACAGGCACGAAGATTATCTAAATTTATTTATTATCTACAGTGAATGTAACAAAGTTTTATTAAGAACCTGCGAGATATTCGCTGAAAGATCCAGATAAACGGAAACCGTCGCGGTGCAGTGTTAGAGTAATAATGGAGAATTTCAAGAATTACGGCACCGGTAAGGCAAAAATTAATAAAAGGAAACCAATTGTCAATGATGCAATTGTCGAAATTACGATTTTGGGATATTTTGAGGCATAGCCTATGTCTTCAATAAGAGAAGTGGCTCTACCTACAGACAGGAATCCTGAAGAGCTCAATACAAATTACAGAGCAGATCGAACAGGAGGTGGTGTATGTATACTGGTCAGAGCCAAAGCCAATGGGCGAAAGTAATATCAGACTCAACAATATCAGATAAATCTGAAACTCCAGCCCTCATTGACTTAATCTGGGTTGATGTTCAGGTTGGTAACACGAAGCTACAACTGGCCTGCATTTATAGACCGGGTTACACAAGTGTTGAACAAAACTATCAAATGATTAATGTAATGATAGAGGCCTTGATATCAGAGACACCAATCCACATACTAGATGACTTCAACTATCCCCATATTGCTTGGGAAAATTGGATCCTAGAGCGATGGATGCATACAAGGAAATACATGCTGAACAAATTGTTAATATTAATACCAGAATTCGAAATGAAGAACAGCCACTATTGGATCTTTTTCTTGTGAATGACAGAAAATCTATGTATGACATACACAGTGACCATGTGATAATAACTGCCAAAACTCAAATAAAATGTATTACTCAACCAACTAAGAGATTATAAAGGAGAGATTTCTGGTCAACAGACTATAATGCAGTAAAAGCTTTTATCGGTG
Source organism: Pissodes strobi (assembly GCA_016904865.1). Taxonomy (NCBI): domain Eukaryota; kingdom Metazoa; phylum Arthropoda; class Insecta; order Coleoptera; family Curculionidae; genus Pissodes; species Pissodes strobi. The sequence goes on along the minus strand of JAEQML010054997.1, from coordinate 23,368 downwards.
AGCAAGAATTTCAACTGAACCCAGAACAGCACTATATGGAAACATAATTACATCTGCAATAAACAATCGTGCATTGTGTATTATGGAAGAGATCCTGTAGAGACTAAACTAAATATGAAGATTGACTTAAGTCAACCCAAACTAACCCAAACAAATTCTTGAGTGGTTGAAGTTCTACAAACTAACTTTAAATAGTGAGAAATCAAATATTTTAGTCATATCAAAAAAGATAGAATGGAATCGGATGCAAATCAATATGAGAAATATAACTTTAACCAAATCTTGGATTGCATATAAATTCCAAGCTCAGTTGGGAACAGCATATTAACCACTTATGTAAAACAATTACTCCTGCTGCTGGAGTTCTTGGCCGAGTTGCCAATTACCTCCCAATTTTTCACAGAAAAGCACTTTATCATTCACTAATTGGCTCACATCATTCATATTTGACACTGATTTGAAGCAAAGCTGCTCAAATTAAAATAAAACCTTTAAAAGTTTTAATCATCCTTTTCAGTATCTGACCCATCTATTATATCGATCAAATAGAATCTTGAATATTCAATCTCTGTCCACATATCAGTCATGCGTCTTTATCCATAATCATTCTCTACATAAAATTTGTGTCATATAATGACATTCATAACTATAACACCCGCAATAATACCCACTTTATAACCTCAGCCTACGTACATCAACTGGTGCTAAAAGTATTTTCTCGGATGGCCTAAGACAGTACAATAATCTCCCGCAACAACTGAAAACATTGAGAAGTGAACGTTTCAAGTCATCCCTCAAGAGATATCTTAGTGAACTGCTATGATTGATATTTCCTTAACATAAGTTCTGTGATAATAATTGATGTATTATTGTTTACGTTTTTTATAACTTAATTTTTGTATTTCATTTTGGCCACCCTGTATTAATTTACAATCAAAATATCCACTCAGTACAAGAAAATAATTCCCTTTCCACAAGGAATCCATCCCAAATTAAATAATAAAGGTTCTCTTATAGGAAAAATTTTATTGTTAATTATTTTAGGGCCTGCAAACATAATGTTTGACATAAAATTCAAAATACGTCAAAAACGGTTCGACTTAGGTATAGGAGATAATACACGAAATATGCCTAGAATCTTGCGTAGAATCCAAAAATGTAATAATATATAGGGTGTCCCATTTAAAATAAGCGAATTGGCATCAACTTCTGGTATAACCGGAAGCACCACCATCTTGAAAATAACTATGCCGGATTGCTCCCATCGACATTTGCATAGCACTAAATTTTCAATTTTTTTCTATATATAGTTTTCCAGATATAGATCGTGTCGGTTCGTCGTGGGACATCTTGTATATACAGGGTGTTTCTGGAGAACCATTTAACGGATCATTCTGATAAATTGGTGGTTTACATAAACGGATATGCTCTACCTTGCTAAAATATTTTCGACAATGCAGTGTTGCCGCTTGTAATAAAAAATAGAAGCAACTGTAAAATTTTAAATGAAACATCTTGCATATTTGGATTTAGCGGAAAATTCTAGACATATTTCATGAATAATGTCCTATACCTATCTCCAACTGTTTTTGAAATATTGACAGTTGAAAATCGACCATTTACCGAGTGTGACAGTCTGTAAAATCTAAATGGCTACAGATAGAGCAAAATGGTTGGCACTTTCCTATCTTGGTTTTTTATAAGTTATCGTTTGACACTAATTTTTTATTTAACCAGAGGTTATGAAATTCCGGTTAAATTTAATCTCTGGTTAAATCTGAAATGAGTATCAAACGATAGCTTATGAAAAACCAAGATAGGAAAGTGCAAACCATTTTGCTTTATCTTTAGCCGTTTAGATTTTACAGACTGTATGTAAATCACCAAATTTTCAGAATGTTCCGTTGAGAGGGTGTGGGTTCTCCTGAAACGTCTAAGGTACCATCCACCGTAATACATCCTGTATATACACGGTGTCCCATATAAAAATGCACACCACAAGGATCTGGCAAACCAGAAGAGGTACAAAGATGATTAAATTAGAGGAAAGTTGCGCCTTGCTGAACCCTACAACGTCATGTTTCGAAATCTAAAAAAATCCGATTACTTCCGAAGATATTCAGGAAAAACCGAATGTTGCGTTTTTATTTTTTTCTGACTATTTGAAAAGATCTGACAATGCAAATTTCACGTTCCCATTGCTACTTTTCCTGCTCTTCAAGTTGATGTTATTAGATTTTTAATTTGACGTTTTGTTTCTTAGTAACCATCATTAACTTTGTTTTTTCAAATAGTCGAAAAAATGTATTTTATCCAAAAAGACTCTAATTTCAATCCTAAATCCAACGACATATCTCTTTTTACATTTATCCGACGTTTCGGATGAAAAAACCGTCATCAATGGCCTTTCATGATGATTACGAATAAACGAAACTTGGGATCAAAAATCTAATTACATCATCATGTCGAGGAGGAAGAATGGCACAGGAATGTGTATTTTATTTTGATCTATCCTTTTTATTAAAATCTGAAAAAATTAATTGCAAAAATTTGTGTTTTAAATTTCAAGAATTCGTAGATTGCGATTAATTTTTTTTCAGGTTTTAATAAAGATGATAGATCAAAATAAAATTCACATTCCCGTACCTCCTCTACGTGATGACGCAATTCGATTTTTGATCTGAAGTTTCGTTCCTTCGTAATCATTAAATAACACTGATGGTGGTTTTTTCATCCGAAACGTACGATAGATGTAAAGAGCGATATGTCGTGGGATTTAGTATTCAATTTAGGAATAACACAAATTTTTTCGACTATTTAAAAAAAGAAGTTGTTGATGGTTGCTAAGAAACGAAACGTCAGATTGAAAATCTGATATCATCAACTTGAAAAGCAGGAAAAGTAGCAATGGGAATGTGAAATTTGCATTGTCATATCTTTTCAAATAAAGTCAGAAAAAAATAAAAGCCAAATCGGGAAAATTCGGTTTCTTTCAAAATCGGATTTTTTTAGATTTCGACACATGAAGTTGTAGGTTTAGCAAAAGACGCAACTTTTCTCTAATTTGATCATCTTTGTACCTCTTCTGGTTTGCGAAATCCCTGTAGTGTGCATTCTTATATGGGACACCATGTATATTGTCAATATTCAATTAATATCAAATTAGAAAACAAATTCCTTAACTTAGAGGAAGGATCCATAACATAAGAAAACTACCTAAATGTGAATCAAATTTTCTTCCATTATGATGATGTGTGTATTATAGGACGTCAAACCTTTGATCAGGCTGCAAGCAATTTTAGCCTTGCAAAGACTTCAAGATCCTCTTAATTCTAAATGTCCAGTGATTCGAGCCTACATTAATAGTTTCAGGGACTCTAGTCATTTGGTAAGTAAATTTAACAAGTACTTTATTTTTTTCTAATTTCTATCTTTGTATTTTTTTTTAATTTTTTTTCCATCCTTCTTTAGAGTCATTTGAAAATAAGGGAAAATATAGTTGATGTACCAATGGCACTTATCTAATGACAATAATTGTTGAAATATTTTCCATGTATGCATGGACGCCGGAAGGTCAAAGTGAAGGGGGGGGGGGGGGTATGAGCGGGGTATGAGGGAAAAGCTCGCCGCAGGGGGTACCAAGTCAAATTGTTACCCAAAAGTCATTAAAATCATTAAATTTCCCTGAGCGGGCGAAGCATCTGGGCAACAGGCAATAAAAGTAAACTAGAATTGGATCCCGCTCCTGATGATATAATAATATAACAATCGAGTCTGTAATTGTTAAAACTCTTCTTCTTTTTCCCAGGTTAGGTTTAATTGAATTTAAAAATAATTGTATTCTTTGTATACAAATATTGAAGAAACTTTTGAGAGCCTATGTGTGTGGGGGGGGGGGGGACTATAGTCCCTGTAGCCCTCCTCATAGATCCGCCTTTGGGGCAAAGTAAAGATAGATTGAAGCTTAAATATTTTTGTTGTCAAAGATGAATACATATGGTTTCGGTTTGTTATATTTTAATTGACTTAAATTTTGTATTGGAAATATATCTACCCTAAAAATATATATTATATGAAGTTGATGAAGGGGGCCCGAAAGCGAAACATCGGAATTAGAATCCATCTTTTAGAGGAGAAAAAGTGGCAATAATAATGTGGCATTTATTTTACTTTATCTCTTCAAACAAAGGCAGAAAAAATGAAAATAAAAAAGCTGATTTTCGTTTTTTTACGGATATCTCCGGAAGTAGACGGAATTTTCTAAATTTCTCGACGGCATGTCAATCAGCCTTAAATTGCGCAACTTTGTCTCAATTTAATCGACCTCGTATCTCCTATAGTTTCCGAGATCCCACTGATGCGCTTCGAATTTGTAACACCCTGTATAATGTCAATTTTTGATTAGTTCAATATGAAACTAAATTTTAGTTAGCGCACTTCTTGACTCACTTTGTACACCTGATTATATATATTGGTTGACTGAGCTTTCTTTACTACTTTTGAAGATATTGTTTGGTCAAAGCACTCTAAGACGCCTTTGGATGAGACGAGGCACATCTAACATTGCATTTTAATTTCGAAATTTGCTGAATATGGACCTTTCAATTTTTAAGCACTTTATATTGACCCTTCTAATAATAGAACGTAACTATGGAAACCACTATAAATCCTTATTTACATAAACTGAATAAAATTTGAGATATCTGAGATCTAAATGAAGTCTTCTACAAATTCACACTATCGTAAAAAATACCAAACGATCTCAGGAATTGCTGCAATTTGCCATATTTATAGCACATTTTATGCAGATTTTGAATATTTATACGAGAAGCCTGAATATTGAAGTATCTTTCAGAAATGTACAATTTTCCAGATCGGTGTACCTTTCAGACAATTTCGAAAATGAAGGTGTTTCTTCAAATTCACTCTATCGTAAAAAATACCAAACGATCTTAGGTAATTCTGCAATTTGTCATATTTATAGCAAATTTTATGCAGATTTTGAATATCTATACAAGAAGCTTGAATATTTAAGCCTATTTCAGAAATGTACTATGGATGTACATACCTATATTTTCTTAATCAGAGAAAAATAATAGCAGATTTCTTCTCTTTTGTGAAAACCGATTTATTGCTTTTTCAATAACTATGTCTATTATTATTTACAAATTCTCTGTGAACGCTATAAGCATACAGAGACCAGAGAGTCTTTCCTCAGACCAGGATCTTGACCAGGTTTTTACACATCGGAGAGTATTGAAAAATCTTTCAATTGTTGTGGTATTATAAGAATCGCTCCCTGCCGGCGCCCATGCATGTGTGTATTAAAAAACACTATATTCTGCCTTTTGTCATATATAAATATTAGGCTTTAATTCATCCAAATGCAATCTTCAGAAATTTTGAAGTTTTTAAGAATCTCTGTGAGTTTCTTGACTAAAAAGTTTTTGTATTTACATATTGACCGTTCGGTAAATTGGTCAAGCTTGGCAAACTTATTCCTTTTAGGTAAGAAGAGAGGCTGTGAAACGGATAGCCCCAAATGCACTCACTATTCCGAAGCTTAAAGAGAAAACCAGAGATCGAGACGCAAACGTTCGTTGCGCGGCTTTTATCCATATCGGTGATATAGGTATTTATAAACAACCATTATATTTATAGTCTGGATCATTTTTTAATATGCAGGGAATAGGTAATAATGAGCTTTTGCAGAAATTAAATTAAGTATGGCGTCTTTTTGTTCTTAATTCGTTTTGTTGCTTATTAAACCTGAAATTAGACTGGAATAGCACGCCAAGGTCCTTAATTTCACTTACTCGATCTAGTTCTGTACCATTGAAATAATATGAGGACCAGCTAACATTGATTTTTCTGGTGTAAGTTATAACAGAGCACTTGTCGACATTAAGTGTCATCTTATTTTGCGAAAACCAATCCATCATGGATTATAGGTCCTGCTGCAGAAGTATACTATCCTGCTGAGAGGAAATTGTTTTGAAAATCTTGAAGTCATCGGCAAACAGAAAACTTGATGAATGAGTTATGCACTTCGACAGATCAAAAGCATAAGATCAAGATTACTACCTTGGGGCACCCCTGATGTAATAGGAGTCGTTTCGGATAAAGACTGGCCAACTTAAATATCTGTCAGCAAGATAGGACTTAAAAAACTAAACAGCGTTGAATGAAAAGTTAAAGTTACACAATTTCTGTAGCAATAGACCAGCTGGCATTTATTATTAATGGCCTCGTTAGAGACAGAGGATCTATTTACCAAAATCCCATGCTGTTCAGGCGCAAACATATGCCATATGACAATTAAGTAAAATGTCATCATACAATAATGATTCAAAAAAGACAATAATGATTCAAAAATTATTGCTACACAATTTAAGCCTATAGTTACCAATACATTCCTTATATTTTGACTTATAAACTGGAATAACAATTGTCTCTTTGAATCTGGCAGGAAAACAGTTAGTCGTTACAGACAAGTTGAATATGACAGACAGCGGCTTTGTCAGAAACTCAGCATATTCCTTGTATATCTAAGACGGAATACTATCACCTCCAGTAGACTTTTTTTTTTGTAGTTTTCATAATGTTATCTCAGTAAATTAAAATCGCCTGGAGGAACAGTACCCGCATCCACATGAGAGGGTCGCTGAAAAACTGAACCAAAATATCTAGCAAGGGCATCAGCAATATAAATTGGTTCAGAGAAAACCTCATTTCCCAGATGCATCTCGGCTGGTACGCTGCCTCTACTATCCTTTGGAGAGGATCAAAAACAGTTCGGATCAGTGGTCACGTTTTGCTCAACATTCTTTATATGTAATTCAAATTCAATTTTAGTCATTCGTTTAATTTCATGTCTCGGTGGTGAGTAGCACTAGCCTGAGGTTGACCGACCCATTTATGTAACATATTTTTCCTTTTAATCATCATAATGAAATGACGTGAATAATAAGCAGGATATTTAGATCAAACGCCACTAACATGGACAAGTTTTCTAGGAATGGCCAGATCAATGCATGAATAAATTTTGTTATAAAAAATATCCATGCCAGTGTTAGGATCATTAACATTATCAAGATCAGACCAATCGAGGTCCACCACGAGACGATACAAAGATACAAAAGGCTGTAGTGCACTTTAGAGTAATCATACGCTAAAGATGGCTGTATATTTCTCTTGTAATCATTGTTACAAATCCTTGATCCAAAAGATATCTCAAGAGCGGGATGATAAGCATCCTCTGGGACCAAAGGATGTTCACATTTTTTGCAACTTGCATCATTTAGATTAGTTAAAACCAAATCCAATATTTGATCCATAAAATTTTAAAAAGTATTGCACTGAGCTACTACCTTACTATCTTACTCTTATCACTGCCTTCATTTACAAAGTTATGAATATTAAAGTCCCCTATCATAAACACATACTCATTGTTAAGGATATACCCATTAATTCCCTCATAAAATCTAATAAAAGTATCAACTCCAGATATAACACATTTTTTTTAAGTTAAATACTAACTAATAAACACTCAATATCACTGTCGCATTTGAAATGAACTTGCTTAGCAACAAAATTTTTCAATTACTCCTTATGAACCTACCTAAACACGTTGTACCTATCATCTAACAACTCGGAGTCATGCATGCCTTCTGTGAGCCAAGATTCGGTAATGAAAATGAGTTCATAATTCTTAGACAAAACGCTCGTATAAAAAGTATGTCTTTGTTCGGAGTACTCGAAGGTACTTATTTTCTGATTTCTAGGTAACATCTTCTATGTGTCTGTGACACCAAAGCCGCCTTCCGACCACACTTCTTTCGTCCAGGCCTCGTTGAGGCTACTCCTTTTAATAGTAACCCTTACCGAACTGTACAAGTCAGGGTGTTTGGAGTCATGATGATCACATTTGGCCTCAGGGAATTTTCTTTCTAAAACTCTTTCAAATTCTTCATGTGTGAATGCAGTATAACAGTTTTCGGTATTGGCAGCATCGGTGTTACCGCCAACTGTAAAACGACGGTTATTCCTCCTTCTGGGAACTGTTCTCCAGTCTGACTGGTCTCCTGAATAAGTCTTACTGATGTTGTCGCCTTCGTGTATTTCTAATCCTATACCTTCATCCATTTTAAGTTTCGTATGTGCTTCCGAAATAGCACTATGAACTGCTTCTGGCATGATACATAATTATTGTCGCCATTGACCGATATCCATTTCTGTGCCATCAGGTTGCAGGGCATACCGGAGGGCCCATACCCAGAACTTGGAGCTGTTCAACTTTTTGGTGACTGACGCCCAAGGCTGCCTGTTCACAGCCCCCCAGGCCGCTGCGGTTAGCATCATCAGGTCTTACCACGACACTAGAGTGAGGCACAACTGGCATAACCACTCCGCTCTGGCTACCAGTAAGAGTTTCGAAGGAATCGGCATTCTGACCTTGTGTAACCTTGGTAGATTCCTCTTTCAATAAAAAGTCATCTATTTTCTCTGTTAAGACTTTTTCCATTGAATCGGTTTTTTTGCCCAAATTAATAATGCTTGCGTCCCAAGTTTTTGCTTCGAAGTTCGCAATTCTCAATTTAAGTGCAGTTATTTCCTTATGCTTTAAAGAAATAACCTCGACAAGTTCCATGGCGGTTTTGTTTACATTTGCATCATGTTGAGTTTTTGCACAAGTTTGGCACCAAACCAGATTTTTGCTGGCACTAAGAAGTCCCGAAATTCTTAGCGCACACGAATTATGAAAGTTTATTTTACATCTGTTGCACTTTACACCGTTTTTATCGATATTGCTTTTACAGTAGCGACACTTTTTACTTTCCCAATCGCCATCTTGCCACCTTTTTGATTACGCAAGTAATCTCAAGAATGGAAGCGTATTTCCCAAATTCCATCAAGTTACCGTCAAAAGCCCTGGTTCAAACATCAAGTATATTATACTAATTGGATGTGTTCTGTCTGCAATGTACCATGCCATGATGAAATATTAAATTTTTTGTTATTATAAGTGAAGTTTAATGTGAAACTTTGAAATTTGTTCATAAAATATTACTTGCCTCTCTAGGACTTTTTTATGTATGGTAAAGTCATTGTGCCCGAAAGAATAAAGCCCAGTTTAAAGATTAAAGGCCACTACTTTGAACTTCGGTATTCAAAATATTGGTTAGTTTAGCAGTGACTAATCTGAGTTGAAAATAGTGGCCTTATGTTTAAATTTTTATTTAAATGAAGATTGATATTTTCAAAATCACACCCTAATTAGAACAGTTAATTATTGTTTTTAAATATGGATGTCAATGCATGCGAAATCTATGTTTTTATGACTTATGGTGTATATTTGCAGGCGTAAAGCATTTCAAGATTGTGCACAGACAATTTATATTGAAGAGTGGTTTTGCAGAAACCTACCCTCATGTGAAAAAAATATTTTTGGAATATCTGTTGCCCAAGTGGCTGACCGCTTTGAACGGTTCATACCTTGCCCTGTTACACGCCGTCAAATTGGATTCCGATGAAGCTGACATCCTAAACACTGAGGAACTTAGCAGCCAGATTATGCAGTTGTTTTTTAAGTAAGTGCTTCGTTTAACCACTTTTTGTTCCAGTCACTTATTTAAATCAGCCGGATTTCATTTTTTAAAAGAGAGATCAGTATACGTTCAGCATGAAGTTGTATATTTCACTGGTTTTATGTAATACCTGCTTATTTTTACTTTAAACATGCGTTTCTTTACAATTCTAAAATTTGGAATAATGTCTGTTATATAGCGGGTGTTTCTCAAAAGTGGCTTGTCCCTATAACTTTTTTGTTTTTAGAGATAAACAAGTGAAATTCGGCGTGTAGGTATAGTATATAAATATGAATTTTTTGACGTATTCAATTGTTTTCTGTCACCTCGGGTTTGACCGGAAGTGACCCTTACAAAATCGTGAACCTTCCCGACCGATACGTGTCATGTGGTTGTTGAGCGTCCGGAAAATCTTAAAACATCGCAAAAATCTTTAGACTTTTTAAACATTTTCCAATCGCATCTACTACGGTTTCAGTCAAAAACAATTTGAAATCTTAGAAAATATAACCCAAAAATTGCCTAATCCCAAATTGCCAAATTTGACCTAAATATTCATCAAAATTAAAAATAAACTAAAACATCGGATTGCCAGCTTTCTGAACTAAGTAGAAGAGTTGGTTCTCTGATTTATATAGAATACCCTGTCTTTTTCACCTCCCAAAACATGGGTGATTATAAATATTACAAGTGCAAAAAAAACATAAATCTGAGCCTGAAAAGCATGAGTTGTTTGGTGCACCTTGCGACTTTTGTAGTAAGATTTTATGCAAAAACTACTCAGAACTAACAACAGTGTAGAGCAGTAGCAGTCTCTGGACGCAGCCTGATGTTTTACTACTGCACCAACTGTGCCATTGAGGCGAAAAATATATCTAAAAACAGAAAAAAAGTATCCGAACTTGAGCGAAGCTTAAAAAAACTAGGTAGCAAGAAAGTTTCCAGCACAGTTGAGATAAGAGAACAAGTGGAGAAAACGCTCTAGAACAGAGCAAAATAAGCATAAACGATGAGTTAAGAAACATCAAAGACAATTCTCTTGCACTACGAGAAGCCCTAGAACACTAATCCACAATCTTTAAAGAGCATAAGGATGTATGGACATCAAAATACAATTCACACACATCTGGTACAGAAGAGACCACCCCTCCAAGATCAAGGGGCCAAGTTGAGTCTACTATAGCAGAACTAAGGGAGAGAGAAGTAAGGGCATCAAATCTTCTGATTTTCGGTATCGATGAACCACTTAACCTCCAACAAAGAAGACCGCATACAAATAGAAAATGCTACGGTTTGTACTTTGCTTAAAAAAATAAACAATAGTGTCTCATTAGACTGCATAGCATAGGAAAATATACAGAAAACAAATGTCGCCCAATAAAAGTTATGTTCCCAAACAGATATACTCTCCTTTAGTTTTTTTAAAAGAAAAAGAAAAAATTTCTAAGGAAGAGGGGTACTACCTCAAATCAGATAAAACAAAAATGGAGAGGGAGATTCTTGAAAGATTATTAAAGCCGTTTAATGACCGTAAACAACAAAGTGAGAATGACATAAGAATACGACACATAAATAAAGTCCCCAAGATAACTAAAACCCAACAAGCTAGTCAAAATACCTAGCCCTACTCTTTCTCGATGTCCACTTCATGTACAGTAATGTAAATGCCATAGGATCAAAAATAGCTGAACTTAAAATAGTTATCAACACAGAAAAACCAGACCTTGTCATCCTAACCGAAACCTGGCTTAAAAACCACATAAGTGACTCACTCATAGCCATGACTGGGTATGCACTCTTCCGTAATGATGGAGAGACACCTAAGCGTGGGGGTGTTTGTGTGTATTGCAAGGGGAACATGGTTGGAAAACGAGTACAGGCATTCCCTAGTGAAAAATACAAGCTTCCATCGACTGTTAACTCCCTAAAAATATCAAACCTAAAAATTCTAATTGGATGTCTCTATGCACCACCAAACATTTCATTGCAAGATCAGGAGGCTATTAACACTACCTTTACCACGGTCTTCGAAAACGAGAAAACCTTCATTCACTTCCACTAGAAACTAGATCAAATCAGGAGCTGGAAATAGTTGTTTTCACACCAGAAAAGATAAAAAAAAAGCATTAACAGCCATGAAATCGGACTCGAGCCCTGGCCCGCACTATATCCCAACGGTATTCCTGCAAAGGTGTCAAAGACTCACTGGCAGCTATTTTAGCAGATGCTATGAACCAGCTTATTGAATCTGGAAACTTTCCAGAGAACTGGAAGAGTGTCCATGTCATCCCCATTTTTTAAAAAGGAACCAAATACAATGCCATTAATTACAGACCAATAAGCCTTACATGATGTAGCCCTTATAAGCTGATGGAAAAGGTTATTGTCAAATATTAATCATTCCTTCTAGAAAATGAAAGTATACCACCAAGTCAACACTGATTTCTTCTCAAAAGATCAACAGTCACGAATTTAATGACATGCTTAAACCGACAATGGACAAAAAGTTTTGATGAGAACCAACTGGTGGACATACTTTACCTAGATTATGAAAAGGCCATCGATAAGGTACCACACACCAGACTCTTTCAGGATTTGGGAGTGACATTGAGTTCCGACCTCAAATGGAAAACACACATAGCAAAAATTGTCAAGAAATCAAACTCAATTCTGTTCCTCATTGGAAAGTCCCCTTTGAAAGCAAATCAGTGGAATCTATAACAAAGCTGTACAAGTCCCATGTGAGACCAATTCTTGAATATGCGCATAACGTATGTAATCTCTATTTTACAAAGGAGATAGAACTTCTCGAAAGAGTCCAGAAACGGGCCACAAAAAAGCATCTGCCATATGAAGAATGACTGCAAATATTTAATCTTCCAACATTGAGAGAAAGAAGACTATAAGAGGGGATTTTATAGAGACTTTTAAAATCTTAAATGGGCACTATGCACTTGGCCTTAACATCTATCATCTGAACTGAGATAGCAAAGTAAGAATTCGAAGGCTTCGGAAAAACGGTTGTACATCATCTCAGTATCCTATCTGAACCAGGATACGAATTGCCCTTCTCTGCAGTCCAAAAATCCTGGTTGTATGTGTTGAATTTCCCCAGGCAAGCAAGCCATATGTACATAAGGAGGGTACCAACACATGGTAAGCAGTCCGACAGACATCCAAGTCCACTGTCCATACTAGATTTCTCAACACGAATATTCAAGAGCTGATCCTTTCAGATATTACATCCACGTGACTTTCGAAAGTCATTTTAGAATCCAGAGTGATACCCAGAAATTTTACCTCGTGATCAACTTCCTCAATGTCAACATGTTTTTGGTCTTGTTACGGTTAAGATTAAGTTTGTTAGCTGCAAACCAGTCCCCTACAAATTCAATGGATGCATTTCTACCCTGAACAAGAGTGATGAGGTCTCTTTTTCTTAATAAAAAACTTATGTCATCAGCGTATAGAGGTAAGACACAATTTGGTAAAGCATAACTGATATATCGGAAAGAATAATGATCCCAAAACGGACCCCTAAGGAACCCCATGCAATAGCGTCCTTTCCTCCGAGATCTCGCTCTGAAAGCATGTTGCCTGCCTTTCATAAAGATAATTCTGAATTAAACGGCAGCTGTTGGCAGATAGGCCATAATATTTGAGTTTTTGGAGCAGAATGTCGTAAGAGACCCAGTCGAAGGTCTTGGAGAGGTCACAAAAGGTCGCACTCACATGCTCACCCCTCTCAAAATCCTCAACTATGCCCTTCCACACCCTGTTCTGCCATTTGGCAATGGCAACTCCACGAGGCCAATAACTTGGCTCGTACATTTCATTCTTCCAATCAAAGGGTGCTTGGAAACTCTTTTACCCACAGTTTTTATCCAAGAAGTTTTGCTTCTTCATGTATTTAAGTACCATGTCTTCTGTTGATTGGGGATTCACTTGATTAATATATAGCCAGATCTTTTTTCTCTTGTTCCGTTAACGCATTATCTTGGTTTTCCGCGGAGATTTCGACATTTCCCAATCTTTCAGTTCGTTGCCTTTGTCCACGTTGAAAATGAAAGTCATTGCGGATTGCATGATCGACCACTCTCATTGACATGTCTTTCAATGCCAGAGATATCGCCATTTCCGCTTGCACTCTCTGGTTTCACCTTGAAAACTTTGGATGCTGCTACTGGATTAAGTTTTTATGTTGATACACCTTGAGTTTGAGATGCGGCCATTACCTGAGCCTGCGCGACGCTGGATTTACGTTAGTTACCAGCGGGAATAACGACACACTGGGTTGGGCAGGATTTTCGAAGCGGGTCGGGGGGATTTGTTGTTTACCCTTTTATGGTCCCGTGATTCCTGCCCGTAGTAGATCCTGTATTTCCATTATTTGCAGGATAAGTCGATTAAGGAGGTAATTTTCTTTCACTAAGGCATCAACGCGTTTCTTTTCTTGGTCAGCTTGGGAACACGTTGAACACAGAATTTGGTTGTAACCCACGACTTTACTCGCACTAAACATACCGGGTGGTATTGCTTATCACATTTTTGTGTACTGTACATCACTTGGAGCTTACACATATACTTTTCGCGTTTATTGCGGCATCTTGGAGTATACTATAAGAATGTCCTAAAACAAAGAACACCCTCATCCATTTTGGCTCAACACTTGATACTTTATTTATTTTTTAAATGAAACAACCTGTATATTACTACATTTTTGGACTCTCTAGAGAAATCTAAACACATTTCGTGTATAATATCCTATACCCATCTTTAGCTGTTTACCAAATATTGTTAGTTGAAAGTCGGGTATTTTGACACTTTGACAGGCTCTAAAATCTAAACCGCACAAGATCAAAGAAAACGGTTTGCACATTCCTATCTTGGGTTTTCATAAGCTATCGAATGATAGTAACTTTGAATTTAACCGGAGGTTTAAAAGTTCCGGTTAATTTTATCCGCGGGTTAGATTCGAAGATACTGTCATTTGATAGTTTATGAAAACTTAAGATAGGAATGTGCAAACCGTTTTGTTTTGTGCGGTTTAGATTTTAAAGCCTGTCAAAGTGTCAAAATACCCGACTATCAACTGTCAATATTTGGTAAACAGCTAAAGATGGGTATAGGATATTATACACGAATGTGTTTAGATTTCTCTAGAGAGTCCAAAAATGTAGTAATATACAGAGTGTTTCATTTAAAAAATATATAAAGTAGGCTTATATGTCAGAAAATTGCTAGTGTTTTGTTTTATCTGTGACGTAGAAAAAAACTTGGCCACCAACCCTACGTTTTGTTTTTTTGTTTACCGTGATATCTTTAAAAACAAAAAAGTTACAGCGAATCAAAATGTTATCAAGATAAATTGAACGCACGATACAGACGATGAACACATCAAAAGCCCTGGCAAGATGCGAAAACTAATACACGAGAATTACACATGAAGCTATCGAAATTTAAAAAGTGACCATAAAAACCTAACTCTGACAGCACTGTTACAGCGATGGAGAGAGCGTTGATCGTCGATGGCCGGACTAATTACCCATTTTTGTTTTTCACTCGAAAGGTGCCAAAATACTTACGTTTAGTTTCTCTTGCGGTCTCTTGACTTTTGTAGAAAAGGGTAACAATTTGTAATCGTTCTTCTAATGAATATTTTATTTTGTTGGCACTCGACCAAACTCTCATGACAGTGATAGAGTATTTCTTACCTACAAGTATTCTTACCTATATACATTATATTTCCGTGAAAATTAAAGGATATAGGCGTTTTTTTCGTTATAAAATTACAGAACTGAACCTATAAACGACCTAATAGAGGTGCTCCCTTTGGACGAAACCAAGGTCATACCTGAGAATCTTATAAAAAGTGAACTGGCCCATTATTGGAACATTGTAGTGAAATATCTGAGACAATCTGATGATTTGGAAGACTTTTTGGACCGAACTATTCCTGAACTTACGATATTCTGCCATTATATTGAAAGGTAAGTGCTATAAATTTTAAATAAATAAAGAAATTATGGGTTTCTTGCGTATATTACGGAACAGTGAAAGGCAAAATTTAATAGCCACAGATGGAGGCAAACCGGCGTCATGGCTTTATCACGGTAAATACACAAACCAGTAACTTAACTCGCGACGTCACACGTTTCAGCTGCCTGTGACCTTCAACGCAGTTCGGTAGCGTATCTCATCCGAAAACGATCAGTGTCGTATCGAAGCGGGGCCTGCGCGAAGTTTGTGCTTGTCCGTAATCCGTTTCTTTGGTCTGATAAGTGAATTTTGGAATCGTGGTAAACATATGTTCCTTATTTCTTGTAGTAAACGATAGAAAACGGGTAGCATTTACGCTGCTGCAGGTTTTAAAAACAAATACTACAATTCGAATGAAACATTTTATCATTTCTCGAGGTAAGAAAATATTGATCTTCATGTAAGTTTATGGATTTTTTTTCTTCTTTTATAAAAATCTGCTTTTGAAAACTGAACATTTCAAACATCGTGTGAAAAGTATACTTTGCACACGGCTTATTCGGGTATTTAGATTAAAGGGCTTCGTCTCCGTTTTAGAGCTTCGCCCTCAGAGTCCTAGATCTCTAAAAAAGGAGGCCCAATTTTAGGTCTTCACCACCTCAGGAGCCCCTTTTTGCAAAACTGTAGAAAATGGAACTCTCATACCAAGGGTCTCCTTTGTAAGGCTTGGGGCCTAATTTTAGGGCTTCGCCCCCGGGGGCCTCATTCAAAAGCCTGGCCCCCAGAGGGCCCCATTTTAAAATCTGAGAAAAATGGGCCCCGTACCAGGGGTCCCATTTCAGGGCTTCACCCCCGGAGCTGCCTTTTCCAAATATGTAAAAAATGGGCCCCCGAGGGAAGGCAGAGCCATAAGAGGAGACAGCCGGCCGGTGAATGGTGCCTTTTTCCAAAGATATGAAAAGAATAACTCCAAAAATTAAGGGCGAAACCCTACAAGGACGCCCCGGGTAGGGCGTTGTCCCATCCCTGACATCTCAATACCTACTCATCAACTAGTTACACAAATTGATGTAGAAGTGTTTCTATGGTCTTTGTAAACTATAAATTTTAATTTAAGGACAAGGTGCTTGATATATTATAATAAATATTATATAATATCAGTATTATTTGCAGTCGTAGAAAAAGTATAGTATGCAACGCGTGTGAAAATAACTTTTCACACGAGTGTAAAGTTTGATGGCACGAGCCGTAGGCGAGTGACATAAATCACACAATAATAAAAAATATTATTTTCAACACTTGTTGCACAATATACTATTTTTTCTATTTTGCGTTCAAAATTATATTTCGACATGTAAAAGAGCCCTTTTTCGCCACTACTTTTGTTGACTGGTTGCTATAATATTAACAAAATTGTTCAATGTCAAGATCCACTAGCCACCGCTTTGAATGAGATTTCTATTAATAAAGACATAAAAAATGACAAGATGGCCGCGCAACTGCCGATGGGAACTAAAATAAATTAATGATTTTCATCAAAAAACCTGCAAAATACAAAAAAATAGCATAAAATGCACGTTTTAAAAGGCATTTAGCGGGTCGTTTCCTAATTTCGTGCTCGTGCGAAAAAATATGCTGTATAAGGAAAAATCATTTTAATTATGAAATAGTTATTTACCTAAGAAGTTCGGAAAGTGGTACTTTTTCGCACACGACGGAAGCGGAGTTAGTGCAAGCCGTCAAAGATACTTTAGGCAAATGTTAGGTACAATATTTTTCCTATGAACATAAAAAATATCACTTTTTTGGCAAAAGATATATTTTTAATAGAATACTATTTAGTGGGAATGTGCATTGGTATACATAGTATTATAACATTAAATTTGAGACTTTTGTAGGTAACTTTTTCATAAGTTTTGTAAAAAATCCCAGTGCATAAAAGTAACTTTACCGCACTCAAAAAGATATTTTAAATAAGTGTCCAAGTTGCCTTTTCCGTATTTCCGGTAAAGTAACTTTCAAGCACTGAGTGCGGAAAAGTTACTTTATCGCATTCAGTGTGGAAAGTACTGGTTCCGCACGCAAAACAGTGCGAAAAAGGCACTTTTCGGCACGTAAGTAGGAAAAAATAGTTTCTGGTCACCTTGGACATTGTTTTTTTAATATCTCACTGAAAAAAAATTAGTTTCCTATAAAAACAAAAATATCTTGAGTATGCCAAATTGACACAAGGCGATCTTGGGTCTGCTATTTGAAGATCAAAGCATTTTTTCATTTTTATTGCAACATAAACCCTTTTTCCGCGATTATGACATAACCAAAGAGTATATAATGTAAAGAGAGGACAGTAAGACAGAGCAATCAAATTAGAGAGGGTTGGATGAGAACTTCGATTTAAAGGGCGCCTCGTATGTTATCGGATTATATCGGACACAATCGTCAAGCAAGGACGATCAGCCAACACAGTGGGTTAAATATATCCCGTAAAGATCAAGTTTAGATTTATTAGGGAGACGTTTCGTTTAGTTTTTTAATTCGTATTGTGTAATTGAAATTAGGTGTGTAAACTTTAATTATGATATGTAACACAATTCATTTAATAGAATCTTTTAATAATCACTCGGTAAAATTTTGCTTACCTGCAATACATGCATTTTTCATGACTTTTCTCAAAAAATCCTCGGATTTCTGATAAAACATTCATTGTTTTAATTTTATTACTAAATATTCAGAAAATTCTACTCTAATAATTAAGCTTCATACTCACTTTCGCGAATTTCGCCTTTTTTGACATAAACTGTCATTTTCAGCTTTAAAATTATTCGCGGCGAAAAATTTTATTTTTTTACGAATTCTACCATAATTGTGAATTATCCTCAAATTTCTTGACTACTTTGCTATATTTATTTGTTTATTCTTTTCAGACATTGGGTTCATTAGTTAAATTGTAGAATAGATACTTTGACCATGGTATAATAATATTAATTATAATTTTTTTTCGGTTGAGATATTATTTTATGTTCCGTTTGTGTCCTTTTGGTAATTATCCTAAAACTACGAAATACCCACCAGCTAAATGACACCAGAAAAGAAAAATTTCGGTTAGAAATATATTTTTAAAATGCGATTTTCGCAATTTAGTTGTAGAAATGTGATTAATTGAGCCCATTCTAGGCTTAAATATATTACTGATCTGCTTACATCTTCCGGTACTTGGACCTAACCTGTAAAACCTATTCTAAAGCATAAATTCGCAAAAAAGTTAAAGCTATTTGAACTTTTTAGCAAATATTCGCCGACAAAATTTCGCATCAATGAGTATGGACCAAAACTTACATTCGCGCGAAAAATCAACAACTGTCAAAAAAAGGCGAAATTTGCGGAAGTGAATATGAAGCTTTAAAGTGAGAATCGAATAGAATTTACTTTTTCGTTGGTTTATCTACATACTAAGAGTTTATCCCTCTATGTTTTGAATCAAACTTTCCTTTAAAATAATCGAAAAATAATGATTACACTTTTTTAATTTAAACTGATGGAAATTCTTATTTGATTAATTAAGACGTCCTGAATAAATTTTAATAAAAATTTGCCGGAAACATTAAAAAACTGAATTTTATCACATTTTTTAATTAAAATAAGTTGAGCACTGAGATTTTAAGAAAATGCAAAAGTTTAAACAAATTCAGAGAATTTAAATGAAAATCACTCGATATAAAATTTTATCCTAGCAGAAAGTATTAGATATTTATTAAATTTTGTCCTCATTTTCGTTAATTCGACCCACTGTGAAGAAATCGATTATTCGCCATCTTGTTTGACTTGACGTCAACATCGCCCGCCTTGATAAAAAGTTACATCCGGCAACGTCGCGACATCTCCGAGTTAAAGGGACGAGGTCATTGAAACGGCTGACGAAAGATCAAAGGAAATTCGCCGGCTGTCTTCTCTTTACATTATATACTCTTTGACATAACATTATACTCCAGTGTATTTTCTGGTTGGAGTGGCAACTTTTGCTGAGCTGTAAACTTATTTGCTTCTATTGGTTATGTTAACCTGAGAGTAGAGCTGGAATATAGCATTTATAGAAACAGACGGAATTTGGCTGTAAAAATGAAATGGCAATTATTTATGAAAAATCTTTTAACATCATTTTAGCTAATGTGTACCAGAATTTAGATGATTCATCTTTATATTGCTACCTCAGAGCGTATCAAAATGTGAATATGGATACTTTTGGGAATTTGAAAATGTCTCAAGAAAACTTCTTACGTTACATCTCATTATTAGAAATAATATTCCAAATGAATTTTGAAAAACTTGCTACAGGAAATAATATTGTCAAATCATTTGTAAATGCTAGTCAGGCAACAGAATTTGAACATCCCTGTTCACATTTTAGTAAAGCTGATTTTCAGAGTACGACTATATTACACATTAAAATATGCTAATAAAAAATTTAGAAATCCAAACAAAATGAAAATTGTGATATAGAAAAATCAGTAAATGTTTTGTATGAGATACGTGTTTTATTTACGCACTTTTGTATTGTATTAAAATATTTAAAAAAGCTTTAAAAGATATCGCTTTTTATTCCAAATCGTTTTCTAAGTTATATGCTACGCCTCTGGAAAATTCCTATAATGCATTAGGCAACCCCGTTCAAGGTCCTCGAGAGCTCGGGTGATCTATCAATGTCAATCAGTGTCAGTTAACCTACTGGTTTGTGTATTTACCGTGGCTTTATCAGACAATTTGGATACATGTGTGGTGTGATATGCCTGCATGCACTGCTGACTTCTACTTCTACAATTGGGATATGTACGGTATACAGGGTGGCCAGTTTTATAGAGGCTTATTACTTTATTTCGAAAACTACGAAGTTGTAAAAAAAATTAAATACAAAAGCTGTTCCTAGTTAAATGATATTTATTTTTTTGTACTTTTGTTATCGTCATTCAGTGGTCAAACAAAGTTACATTTTTTTAAAATGAATCACCCTATATTTTATTACATTTTTGGATTTCACTTCAAATTCTAAGCATATTTGATGTATTATAGTATACCTCTAGAGTTAGTAGTTTCACAGCTATGAATAATTGAAAATCTCAAGAACTATCTAAGGGTGTTAATTGTTGGTACTCATGGTAGCACCTGCCAGTTAGTGGTAGTAATTTCTATAATAAAGTATTCATCTCATAATCAGTTTTTTTTTTAGGTTAATGAGCAATAAACTTTCCAAGACGATGGAAGATTGGGAACATATGGATTTCCAGTATATGCTTTACCAGTTGTTTGACATGGCCGAAACTTATGACCTCTCTGAAGAGGTACGTTTTCAAAACTGTGGCATATGCATCTATCGGCATTTTTCCGCGTGGGATTACAGCAGACGTTTCGTGAATATAAAACATGGTATTTACTGGTGATTGACCGATGTGATTTTTTGACTGATGCAAAAAGCTTAAATGGGGACAAAGTTGCGTAATTTGGTTCTGACAAAAATTATCTTTGAGGGACACGTTGCAAACCTCAGCAGATGCTACCATATCAGATCCAAATCCCAACCAATTCCCAATCTCTTTGGAGGCGTAAGACACAGTTGCCACCGTTGCCCGGTAGCCAATTTTTATCAATCGCGTCAGTAAAATTATCCAAACTTGTGCTTGACGTTAAAAACTCTATTGATTATGGTGACGTTACTGTCATTAATCAATTTATTTAAAATTTTCCTATCTCGCGCACATGGTGGTCCGATGGTAATCAAGTTTGTACTGGTCGTGAACTTGCTGAGTTGATGCAATGTTGCATTCGAAATAGCAGTTCCTCTGACGGCGTTCTCCTTTCTTGTAAATATGACGATAAAATCACTCTGTAAATTTTGTGGTCAGGACTGCAACATCAACCATAAAATCGTCAAGCAACGCTCCCACTCAATATTGCCGGTTAACAATCAAAGTCGCTGTTAAGATACCTATTGAACATCAATATTTATTTATAATTGAATTAGTAGACGGAATTAAATAAAAATAATATTATAGGTAGGAAGAAGAACACTAGACAAACTGATAAAGGAAGTTTTGAGAAATCATAGATTGCAGCCCCGTTTGCTGGACAAAATTATGCATATCGGCAGCAAACTGGCTTCGAATGTGGATTCATTCACCAACGAAATATGCCTCATTATCTCCGACATTTGGCAGCCCTTGGCTGATCAACCGCCAAACGAACACGATAAAAGAGAGAGAGATTTCAGGGTAAGTATATAATTAACAATTATAATGCGTTTCTTTTCCATATCCAAATGTTCTCGTCAGTGGTCAAATTATAATAGTGTCACGACTAACAACCATCCGAACGTTTTTGTGCTACCCTATAGAACTAGCCGCCGCCGCCGCGCCGTGCCCCTCGCTTCTTTGTCTGTATGATTCATCGCCCGGCCGGTCGCGAAGTTTCAGAATCGCTGGACTGGAATTATCTCGATGGCCTCGTCGAGATCATATAGAGTGGCGTCGGAATACTTCCCGAATATTCGTGATAGATTTGAGATTATATCGTCGGCATACTGCCAAAAGTGACCAAGTCAAAAAAATCTCATTTTCGTTTTAATTGACCAAATGACTTAATTTATTCTATTTGTTACAGAAAAAAATGACCAAGTCACATTGTAAATATGGTTGCATAGTTATAAAACTTCGATATAATGCCCAACTCGAAAACATTAAACTACGTTTTCAGCTGAATCTGACTATGTCGACTTGATCACTTTTTTCGGTAGTTATTATTGGACTTGTCTAGACCTGAGTACTGACTATGTCGACTTGGTCACTTTTTTCGGTAGTTCTTATTGGATTTGTTTAGACCTGAGTACTTGGTCAGTCTAACTTAAGTAGGTAGTTGCCGTGTAAAGATATAAGTTACTTTTAATGCGAGTTATTTGTGAGTACAGTACAAAACACAAGAAAAAAATGTGTTCCAGAGGACAATACATGGTTTCCTTGTGCGCTTCGAATAAAAGTGATAAAAATATTACAGGTATGTTGAAGAATTTATGGATTATTTATAAAAGTTAGGTTATATTTCTCTGCCTTTGCAAAATACCTATTCGTTTATCATATAAACTTTTAGACTAAGTTAAGGTGTCTGACTTTTTTATAATTTTCGCGTGGTATATGCAAATAAAATTAGTTTTTTTTTCGACGGTCGACTAGGGAAAAGTCGGCAAGTCGTTTATTGTCAGGCATTACTGTTCGGCTATCCATAACACTTTTTTTATCAGAGTTCAAAGGTGCTTTTCTTTATAGAAGCGGATGGAGTCAATACTGCTTCTACTAATGGTAATCGAGATAAAATAGCTACCCTACTACATGTAGATGTTGAAGGTAAAATTATATAACGTTTTCTTTTTTTCATTAGTGTTTTAACGACATTTCTTTACAGAAGCAAATGATATCGATAATCCTTCTACTAGTGGTAATCGAAAGAAAATAGCTACCATACTACATGTAGATGCTGAAGGTAAACTTATAATGATGTTATATTAGAAACTACATGGTTATTACTCGTGTATTTTTGTTTCGGAGGGTGGATGTGTGTGGGTGTGTCAGCGTGTGTTTGTGTTAGGAGCACACGTGGCGTGGTGCCATCGACCGCGACTATGTGGATGAGTGTGAGATTTTTTGTGGTTGTCTGTGGTTAGTTTGTTCTATGTTTGTTTGCTGATCCATATTATTTACTTTAATTTTTGTTGCAGGCACTAATGACGCACAAAGTAGTGAAGCAGAGCCATTTGGTTCCGA
>JAEQML010054996.1:0-36913 GCA_016904865.1 Pissodes strobi | reverse complement strand
GCAAAACTATATGATAAGAAGGATCACTCTCCGCGGCGGCATGTCAACGGTGTGTCTCCTTCCTCGCGCGAATACTAGCAGAATATCGGCAGGCCATGATACAAATAAAACAATCATGTTGGCAGGCGACCTTTGACGCGGCGGACATAGACCAGCTCATCCTTTTGTCAGATTGATTTTCAAGCCTAAATTCTATAGTCGAGTCAATATTCGATATAAGATAATATCGCTATTTTTTAGTTGTATTGTATTACAAAATAGGAATGAAATATACAGTAAAATTGTGCGAAACCTTTAACCAATTTTAAAATCACCCAAAACGCCAAAATTTAATTAAATATTAAAAGATGGAGCAAATTCGAGCAACATTTTCTTCTCGATGTCTTTTGTCAGAATATTAGTACTCGGAAATATGGTGAAATCGTTAACACAAAATCAAAATCTTTTAAATATTAGTTATTACATACCTTGAGTATTGTTATCAATAATAACTAATTAAAAACGTTAACTGATTTTTGAAATATCCAGTTGAATACAAACTTTATCAAAATATTTATTTGGTGATAATAATAAAAAAAACTATAACGTAAGTTTGACAGGGCGCTGCAAACAATTCAGAACATATCAATTGTGTTTTCCAATGCCAACTAAAGTATTAGAGTGCTATAAATAATTTCGTTATAAATTTGATTATTTCCTTCATCGTAAAATGGACCAATCAGACAGCCCGATTTTGTGAATAAATTTTGTTTAGATAAGTGATTATTGCACTAGACCTGTTTAACAGCGATTAAACTGCGTCCTCCATATTGGATTTCGTTTTGTCGATTGTAGCTGATTCTTGCAATTTTCATTAACGGTTTTTGAAAAAACAATATTTTATAAATGGTTTGAATGATCTAATATTGATTTTTATTGCTAAAAACTCCGATTTTCTTTAAAATTTGTATTTCATTATTTTGGTATAAGGTGACAGAAAATGTCAAATTTTGAAATATTTACATGTCGAATTTGATAAGCGGGCCTAGTCAACGCATCATTGGGATATGTAACCAAGGTTACTAATTCAGGAAATAATCTAGCCGTATACCACTCAAACTATGAATTCAATCAATTAAACTACATTCAATATTTCTCGCATGATTTTTCTTTTTGGCAAATAGTTTCATGCAAAATAATTTATAAATAAAAACCCTCGACCGCTTCGCGGTCTCGGGTTTTTATTAAATTATTTTGGATTCAACATTTTCCAGAAAAATCATGCTCAAAATATTGAACGTAGTTTAATCGATTAAATTCATAGTTCTCGTGATATAATATATGATTAAATATACCGCAAACGAAAATATCGTTTATGGCCAGCTTTTATTTAAATTCAACCTGTGTGCGGTGGAGTTTGCTGATTGTTACCAGGCAACGAAGAAAATCAACGACGATTCCTTTGTAGCGCTTTCTGGCCATTAAGTGGGCCTTCTTGTCGTAGTTAATATTCGCTGCTATTACTGTTATTTTAAAAATAGAATAGCAGTAGTGCAGCAGGTGGTTATTGATAAAGATATGGAAAATAAAATTGAAAAATTAGAAGACAGTGAGTTAGATATAGGATTAAATGGATGTTTAAGATATGAGAATGTTAGGGAAATAAATATTGGATCGAAGAAAATAGGAGTGAAAGAAAAAGACACTGTTAGGATGCCTGTAAAATTTGATATAACTATGAGCTTTAAATGACTTTTGATGTTGTTCCGTGTGCATATGAAGATGTAAAAATCAGAATAGTTAAAGATAGCTGTGATAGCAGTAAATGGGGAAATTAAGACTGTAGAAGAAAATCAGACATGGGATAAAGTTAACGCAACAGGTATTAATTAAAGGAAATTTTTGCATAAAAGGTGGTTATTTAGTTTTAAAAGTTTAAAAAGAGAGGAGGATAAATATAAAGCACAACTAGTTACAAGAGGTGTTGCTCAAGAATAGTATATTTCGTTACCAGTCCGGAAACTAGGTTTTCACGATGCTCGCACGACAATTTCTGGTGTGAGGCGTAGTCAAACACCGGAAGTAGTGCAAGCGCGGGAGAAGCTGTTTCTGGACGTGTAATGAACGATATTTTTCATAATACCTCTCTAAAATCAAAACACAAACATACAATTATTATTATTTAATGTATCCAAAATCATGTCATAATACATTTTGAATTAAAATGTAAGCAAGCGTCAAACTTGGAAGACAAGCAAGACACAGGTATCTAATATTTCTCAAGCGTTGCCATGGAAATGTGGTTGTATGCATTATTGCGATTGAATAGGCAGCTAGTTTTTATGTATTTGTGACAAGTAAGGTCAGAATAAATAAAATAATTTTACTTCAAAATTAGACTATTGACGCTAAAATGTATTAAATTAATTTTATATACTGCATCGCTGTCTAATTTTAACCCAATTTATTATACTTTAAGCTTATTTTGTAACTAAGTAACTGCAAATTTAGGTCTTGAAATTAGGGAACGGGAAAACTTTTCCCGTGCGCCCGCACCGAAAAACTTTTCCCGTGCGGGCTCACCGGAAAGACTTACCTTCTGTGCTCTACAGAGACGTCGAAGATTATAGTTTTCAGAGAGGTATTATGAAAAATGATTTTTATGAAGATACATATTCACCGATAGCAAAGGTGGTTGATAGTTCGTAATCAACTCAATTATCATTTCCAGCCAGTAAACCGCCCGCTTTCCTGGATAGTTTTTTGAATGAATAGACGCTATACGTCTTGAGACAATCGTCCAAGTATTGCTTGCAATGAAGAATTTACCAAATATTTATTAGATGCAATATTTCAGAGCCTAGATTAAGGCAAAAGTTCAAGAAAAAGGATAAAGAGCCATTAAAATTTTTTCTAGGTTTGGAAATTTTGTATGAAAGGGAAAAAGGGTTTTAAGAATAAGCCGGAGTAGATGTATTGAAAATATTTTTAAACGAATTGATATGAATCAGTGTAAGGGTTCTAATATACCTATTTCAAGTTTCACCACCGCACCGTGACGTTCGTAAAATTCTCAAAGAGCTAGATTCGCAAAAGACATCAAGGGCGGATGGAATACCTGCCATCGTGTTAAAGAACTACGGCCAACAAACTAACACCTATTTTTCCAGACTTTTTTCTCTGTCTTACTGAAAAGGCCATCTTCTTGGAAAGTCGCGCGAGTGCAGCCTGTTCCAAAAAAGGCAGGAAAACGACGCTCTCAAACTATCGTCCACTTGTCAGGCTTCCAATATAAAGTCATTGGACGTGCAGTTAATCAGCAACTACTCATGTACCTCAAGACCAACAGAACAGTTAGCGATAACCAATACGGCTTTCGCAAACAGATATCGACAGGGGATATATTGGCCTATATCACTCATATATGGAGTAGGGCAATTGAGAACTACGCAGAATCCCGAGCGATTTCGTTGGATATTTCGAAGGCATTTGACAGAGTTTAACAGGATGGATTGCTCAACAAAATGCCGTCTATCGAACTACCAGCGTCTCTCTGTAGCTGGGTTACCAGTTTTCTTAGGAACCGATCTCTGCACGTTGCAGTTGATAGACACATCTCAGACACATTCACCATTAATGCGGCAGCGCCTCCCAGCGCAATATTTTCACCAACTCTGTTCATCATCTCTATTAATGACCTGCTGACCGAAACCAATAATACTGTTTACAATTTTGCAGTACCCTTGTCTCCCAATTTAGATCAGAAAACCTGTTACCAGCGACTGAGGCTTATCACCCTAGACAGGAGCAGATTACAACAATTAATTAAGATTTGAAGAATGTTTGAACCTGGGGCGACAGGTCCAGTCCAATGTAGCAAAAACCTAAGCAGCCACGTTTACCAAGAAAGCCAATACGGCGCGCGGCGGGCCCTGATTGCTTCAGAAGTCGAGCTGTGGCGGATTTTTTGGATAAAGGAAAACAAAAGAGAGAATCTCGAAAGTTTAGAGATAACAGACGTGATTCAACACGCAGAATCATTCTATCCAAAGGCTAAATCTCCGCTGCCTATTTTATTGGCAATGACTGCCAACGACAGTTAGTTACCATTGAAAAGCCATTTAGTACTCTCAGACGCATAAAAACCTGGCCGAGACCAACAATGATTAATTGTTAATGGAAAACTTGTAAGTAGTTTGGGTGATTATTTGATAGAAGTTGTTTAAAGCCGCTTTTTAGAAGATCCACGAGGATTGCTATGAATCAAAGAAATAATTAATTGAATCTAATAATTGAACGTTTTCTATTTATGTTGTATTAATTATTTGCCTACCGGAAATTCGTGATTTGCCCCTTCCCCCCACCTTAAGCCAAAAGCAGGGTACGCCCATGATTAATAATAATTCGTTTTACCGACAATATTCGAGCTTTTTGGTTAAATAAAATACGAAAAAGTTGATAGATGGGTTAGTTTTCAATAGGCCACCGTGTACTATGCGGACCAAAATTCGAGTGAAAGAAGTGCAGCTTGTAAATCACGACAGGAATGGGATTGATAATTGGATTTAGCCGGATGTGAAGTTGCGACTGAATGGGCCCCGTTCAGGAAACCTATTATTTCAGGCGACATGCGTTTTAATCCGTCTGGCATGAGGAAAATTAAATTATTGATGGGCGCCTAATACTTGCGAATTAAAGATACGATCAGCGGTGAATAGAAGAGAAGAGACTTACATAATAAGTAAAATTAACGTTATAATTATACATTACCGTTGCCCTTTCTGCTTCTCTCATCATAATGATTGTAGCAACGCCCACATCTTATCGAAAGAAAAGGGTGCTATTAATGATGTTGGACTATATACAATGCAGCAAATTTAACCATACTAGATCTCTGGATTTAGCACCTCTTTACTTTAATTTTTGAGGTCCTTTAAAGTCCGTATGAGGAAGTATTGTTAATAGCGACGCTTCCAAGCTATTGCTTTTTAATGGAATTCTTGTCTTTGTTTTATTTAAATTTATTTGCGAAAATTACATTTGCACTTGAATGTGGAAGACATAGTAAGTTAAAAACAAATTCAACTAATTTAGGAAACTGATGTTCTGTGTTGCCTAATTTAATATTATTACTCCAAAATTTTATAATATCATCAAAAAAAAGATTAATATCAGTAAAATTTAAATTTAATAACTGCTTCCATCCACGGCTTAATTGCTGAATATTAGTTTCAAATATTAAATGAGGAAAATGTGTAGCGACAACATTTTACATTATTCAAAGTTTGAGAATAAATATAAAAACTACTATATATAGCTGTCCCAAAATACATATCCTTTAACTGCAAAAAATTGCGAGGATTTTTAAAATTATGTCATATACTACGTCATTACTTAAACATCTGGACAAATAAAACATTCCAAAATATGTTTTACAGTATTTGTTACTTGTTTACATAGAATATGTGTCTTTGGTGCCTTACCAGCATAATTTCTTAAGGTGAATAAAAAATGGTAAAACATAATCAAGAAACTTTATTAGATATTTATCATACAAGGGAAAAAAGTATTAGATTTTAGCTCCAGGTTGTGTTGCCTCCCGACCGACGCGAAGCGGAGGGAGACAAAAAACCGAGAGCTAAAATCTAATATTTTTCCCGTGTATAATACGCTATTTTTTTCTGTGACGGGAATAAAGACGATTTAATATTGAAAAAACAAATTACTACAATAGATTAAATTCAGAAAATTATCGATGTGAAATTTGAATTTTTAAACTGGTAGGCTGTTGTACTTATAGTGACAATAGACCTGCGTTGCTAAGGAAACCTTTAAAGTAATCAAATATCTGTCAATTTAATTCTGTGATTTGATTTATGTGTATATATGTAGTCATATCCGGGAAAAAAGTAGTCACTTTTCCCGGGGAAAAAAGTAATTTCATAAAAAGGGATATTTTGTTACCTGATGGCAACAGAGATAAAATGTCAAACGTTTTTCCCGTCACGGAAAAAATATAATTTTCTTTTGTGAAGTTGGATTAAATTATGAATTGTGTTTGCTGGTAAAAAATGTGTGACACATAGTCCGTAAAATATCATGTTAAGGCAAAAAAAATTAAACTTTCTGAAGAATGTCAAACATGTGCCATTAATTTATTGACTGATACTGTTGAACCACAACATATATGTTCGTAGTTTTAAGGAATATACTGATTCAAAGAAGATGCTGACTTCTGTAAGTAAGGAAATGAGCATTTATTTAACAAAAATTCATGATTATGTTTTTCATGTATTGTCAAAATACGGGTATATTTCTAATTTAAAATCAAAAACTAAAATAATATTGAAAGAGCGTATAGACTTTAACTGGTTTAGCTGTCTTGAGCACAGATATTGAATTGACATTCTTGATTTATCAATTCAGTTAATTGTAAAAAAATATTATGTCGACATATAGATCTTTTCAAAGTAAGACAAATAATAATATGCAAAATAAAAAATTATAATATTCGCATTTCTAAAAAAAATGCTTTTTATAGCACGAACATTGATGAGATAAAACGAACATTTTCAGAAATATAAAATAAAACTTCATTGGGACTCGATGCAGCGAATATTAACTACGATAAGAAGATTCACTCTCCACGGCGGCACGTTAACGATATGTCTCCTTCCCCGCGCGAAAACTAGCATGATACTGGCATGTGACCTTTGGACCCGGCGCACACTGGTTGAATTTCTAGGAAAGCTGGCCATAATAAGGTTTACCAGAAATAAGACATAAAAGTTATTCGCGTTTAATATATCGTGTTTTAGACAAATAATTGTTGAATTGTTTGCTCATCATCTGTATTTATATATAGGGAGTATCAATTATCACTAACGGTAAAAATCATGTATAAAAATCATTTGTATGTTCTTAAATCGTTTTAAAAAAGGATTTTGAAAATTAAGGGCTTCTTCGTTGTAAAAAAAGGGTTTTAAATTTTTAATTCGATGATCCAAATTTTGTTTTTGCAACGGTTAATTCAGGAGTCTCACGAGCAAAATGAATGTTAAGCGGACGACAGAAACGCGTTGATGAGGGCCTGCAATTTTGTCATACATGTATTTCAGAGTTATCGCTATATTTCAAAATTGATCTAATAGGGACGCAACTAGTAAAAAATATAGAAGCATCAGTGCAGCTGTTGTTCAAAAACACTTGCTTATATTCTGAATATCCGAAGGTAATATCAAAGCCATATTTACAAATTAAAACTAAATTATACATTTTTATCTGCTGATTCAGCCAAAGTATTTATTACCTCTTTTTATAATAACATCAGTCTTGCATCAGCAATAATGATTCTACCGAAATTTCACCTTCAGTTTCACTTACTACAATATTATGGGATTAGGGGTGGGCGACAATTTCACTTTTAAGAAATTACCGATTAATCGACTTATCGATTAATATTTCAGAAAATATCGATAATTGATTATTTCGATTAATCGATTATTCAGTTATTTGCTAAAATATTAAGAGTTTAATCGATTATTCAATTTCTTGCCCACCCGTACCGATGACTTTACAACAGATATAGCTTTTAAAATTCCAATTTAATAATGCGTTGCGTTAAGGGTAATTTAAACTTGAATTTAAATGACATTTGAAAATACTTTCAGTACAACATATGAAGCAAAAAAAAACAGAGAAACGTAAATGCTCAAACAAGACAGCAGCAGGGAAAACTGCGCACGTTAAAAATTTAGCCAATAAGGGATCCTCATTTCGACGCGTCATTTTCTGATAATCTGGCTACAGTTGTTGCACAATTAGGTATAACACCGACACATAACCTCAACGGAGTGTTAGCACGTTAGCAGTATAGTACATCAGTCTTTATCTTTTTATTATGTATTTGGGCAAAACTATATGATAAGAAGGATCACTCTCCGCGGCGGCATGTCAAAGGTGTGTCTCCTTCTCCGCGCGAATACTAGCAGAATATCGGCAGGCCATGATACAAGTAAAACAATCATGTTGGCAGGCGACCTTTGACGCGGCGGCCATAGACCAGCTCATTCTTTTGTCAGATTAATTTTCAAGCCTAAATTCTATAGTCGAGTCAATATTCGATATCAGATAATATCGCTATTTTTTAGTTGTATTGTATTACAAAATAGGAATGAAATATACAGTAAAATTGTGCGAAACCTTTAACCAATTTTAAAATCACCCAAAATGCCAAAATTTAATTAAATATTAAAAGATGGGGCAAATTCGAGCAACATTTTCTTCTTGATGTCTTTTGTCAGAATATTAGTATTCGGAAATATGGTGAAATCGTTAACACAAAATCAAAATCGTTTAAATATTAGTTATTACATACCTTGAGTATTGTTATCAATATTAACTAATTAAAAACGTTAACTGATTTTTGAAACATCCAGTTGAATACAAACTTTATCAAAATATTTATTTGGTGATAATAATAAAAAAAAAACCATAACGTAAGTTTGACAGGGCGCTGCAAACAATTCAGAAGATATCAACTGTGTTTTTCCAATGCCAACTAGAGTATTAGAGTGCTATAAATAATTTCGTTATAAATTTGATTAAATATACCGCAAACGAAAATATCGTTTATGGCCAGCTTTTTTTTAAATTCAACCTGTGTGCGGTGGAGTTTGCTGATCGCTACCAGGCAACGAAGAAAATCAACGACGATTCCTTTGTAGCGCTTTCTGGCCATTAAGTGGGCCTTCTTGTCGTAGTTAATATTCGCTGCTCGATGTATGTACACTGTAGGCGTTGGTATTTAAAAAAAAAATGAGCGAGTCTGCTAGACTCGATACACTGATGTGTAAACATATCCTATATCGACATCATCGACATAAAAATCTAATGCCACCTTAGGCCGCGTGACGCCTGAATATGGCCAACCACTTATTTTATGATGTTACTGGTCTTTAGCGTGATATTGAGGTGTTACTTGGTAAATTAATTTTTTTTAAGTTTTATATAAATATCTTTAATTTGGTGTTATTCGCTTAGGAAGAAGTTAATGTTTTTTGTTGAAAGGATTAGTTAATTTTTAAATGTCCCTTATCAACACAAAAATCATTTCAATGACATAGAAAGATAAAACACCTCATTTTTATGGAGTACCAAAAATACATAAACTAAATATTCCTCTACGTCCAATAGTCAGCTGTATAAATCAAAACAAAACAAACTAATATATAAGAAACTCCCAACATTTTTGAAAGAAACTATCACAAATTAATTTAAATGCTAACGATTCTCTGATAAGTTTTCATGTTGTTAGTCTTTTAACCAACGTACCTGTTGATAAAACTTTAAATATTGTAAGAAATAAATTAGCAAATGATATTAACCTTGGTGAACGTACAAAACTTAATATTGACACAATACTCGAATTACTTACTTTTTGCGTAAAAACTACCTATTTTCAATACAATACCAATTACTATCAACAAAACAATGGTATGGCTATGGGTTCGCCTTTATCACCTTTATTAAGTAATATTTTTATGGAAACTTTTGAATTAAATTTTGTTGAAAATTATCAATATAAACCTTAAATTTGGTGGCATTATATAGATGACATTTTTTCAATTTATCGATATAACGAACATTTTCTTAACGATTTTCTAAATCATATTAACACCAAAGGACCCACAATCAAATTCACTATAGAAAGAGAAATTAATGAACAACTTTTATTTCTTGGCATTCTTATAAAAAAAGACAGGAATAGTTTGGGTTACAAAAATATACAGAAAACCTACACATACAAACAGATATTTAAATTTTAATTCAAATCACCCAATAATGGACAAAAAGGGTGTCGTAAAAAGTCTATATGATCAAATGAAAATAATTTGTAATAATCAAAATTTCAACACAGAAAAAGAATTTTTAACCAATGTTTTAATTAATAATAACTATCATATTAATTTCATTGAAATATGCTTTATTGATTTTGAACAACCAAATATTAGACAAAATCAAAATAGACCTATTACGAACCTATTTATTCCATATATCATATATTCCTGGCTTACCAGACAAAATAAAACGAATAGGTAGTAAATTTAACATTCCAGAAAGCACTCTTAGATCTAAACTAACAAAAACAAAACCACTCAATGGAAATGAAACTACTAAAAATGTTATTCTATAAAATACCATGTGAATGCAATCAATTTTATATAGGTGAAACCTGTAGACCAATATCAAAACGAATAAAAGAACACCAAACTTATATTAAAAATACACAATTCCACAAATCACATATTAATTTTGTCAACATGCATTTGATAACAATCACAGAATACAATGGAACGCTTCAAGTAGTTTAGCAAAGGAACCATCATCTAAAAAACGTAAAATTAAAGAAAGTGCTTTAATCTTATTAAATAAAGATAAAAGTGCTGCTTCAACTTCTGTAAGTTTTAATAGCACCTGGTTAACTTTGCTAAAAACTGAAGTTGACAAGGGACACTTAAAAATTAACTAATCCTTTCAACAAAAATCATTAAATTCTTCCTAAGCGAATAACATCAAATTATAGATATATAAAACATCAAAAAAAATTAATTTACAAAATAACACCTCAATATCACACTAAAGACCAGTAACCATCAGTAATTAAATGATATGACATTATAATTATCATCTTGTCAAAGTCAGTTCAAAGCTTGACAATCTGCAAGAGCTTTTTACTGTTTTATTGTATTTATTAACCATTTTCATTTTTAGATTTTATCTTTCTTGACAACGGTGACAGATTTGATCACCCAAATGTTGAAGGTTTGTTTTCAAGTTATCTATGTATTTCGTTGGGGTCACTAAACTAGCACTTGTGCTGTTTACATCCTGGAGCCAGAGCCGAAGGGGCTCTATATAACCAATTCAAAGCGATAGTGGAGAGAAAACCCAAAAAATTTGTAAGTTAAAACATGAATCCTCCACAACAATATAGAACATATCTCACTTTATGGTGTTAGACTATACACACCAAATATGGTGAAAATTAATTAGCACCCTTTCACGTAATTTAAAAAATAAAATAAACTGGTCCAGTGTCTGAATATTTTACAAATAAGTCATATTTTTTCCCCATTTCTTTCTCCATGTGTTCTATTATAGAAACGCATTAAGATGTGTTGAAAATGAAAGTGGAGAATTTATTTTATCGAATAAATTTTATCGGGATCAGGAAGACCCCCAAGCATACATTCAAAGGGAAACCAATAACCCAGCAGAGGCTTTACCATCCCTTAGTTCAAAATTGAACATGTCTAAATTTAAACTGCAGTAGAAATGGGCCGAATCTTGCAGGATAAAATCAAGGTTTTTGAGCAGGAATAGAGAGTGACTTGATAGCTATATGGAATTTAAAATATATCCTCGTTAAATTAATCAAAATATTGCTTGTAAACGTGATAAAGTTCAGATTGCGTCAAATGAAGAAAAACTACTCGTATACAAATTCAGGTGTACAAAATTACAAAAAATTCTACGCAATCCTTTCTGAAATAGTTGGCTGTTGCGGAATTTTTGACTAACCCTGTATAATGCAGATAACTGTTCATGCTCCAAAATATTAAATTTTTACTTATTATATGATCCGCTTTTAATTTAAAACGTTTTTAAAAAACAATTTCGGTCAGAAATTAATATCAAATACCCCACTGTGCGGCGAATCCAATTGGATGAAGAGTGGTCACTGGTACAAAAATATCGCAGCTGGTAAAAATGAAGTCCCCAAGTGGACGAAAACTTAAGTGAAAAATGCTGGTCTTGGCATATGCAGCAGGAAAATCATTCCTAATAATTCCTTAAGAGCAACTGCAGTCTCAAAATTAACTAAAAGTGGAGTTGGGGAACAGGAACTAAGACATATCACTGGTCATAGCACTGCAATAATATATTACGCACCGAGGTGAAAAGTGTTTCATTCTTGTCGAGGGAAAAAAATGGTTCTCTAGATAAGAATGAAACTTTTCACCGAGGTTTGTATACTATTTTATTTTCAACCGTACCATTTAAATGCAAATGACTTTTTTGTGGCAAATATAACTATGGAAAAAATTAACAAAGTAAGACCCCTGTATAAACACAAGCTTCGCCACCAACCGCAAATAAAAAAAAAACGCCAAGTTGACAATTTGACAAATTTAAATTAGTTACATTTTTGGTAGATTGTCATCAAAAAAGTGTTAACGAATACAATGAACGATTCAGACGAAATCATTTGTACTCCTCCTCAATTGAGAGAAGCCGCGGAAAGTTTGGAATAAGATTTATTACCTAAGAAGAGCCGTGCAAGGCACGATAAAGTTTATGATGTTTTCAATAGTTGGTGCTCGCGAAAAGGTGTCCAGAAAGCTATTTCCGAAACTGTTGTGTTGGCATATTTTAGCGAAATTGCCAAGACCAAAACGCCATCGACCTTTTGGTCCATTTACTCAATGTTGCGTACTACCTTAAGTATTAAAGATAAAGTGGATATCTCCAAATTGTCGAAGTTACTGGCATTCTTGAAACAACAAAATCTAGGATATAAATCCACAAAGTCAAGCATCTTCTCCAGTGAGAGAGAACGTTGCAACCTTTTTGAAAAATGCTCCCGACAATATGATACCTATCAAGGTTGCACTTATAATTAGTGTATCAGGTGCGTGTCGAAGTGATGAACTGGGTTCTGGTGTCATGGATTCTATGGAAAGATTACATCAAATGGGACACATACACGCAAAAAAATTTGCGGATGAAGCGCATTTTCGCAAAATAAATTGAAAATAAAAAATTAAAATTTAACATAAATTTTTTGCTAATAAACACAATTCCAGTACACTTTGTGGATCAACTTTCGCTTAGCTGAAATCAGTTATGTAAGAAATATTTGTTTATTTAGTCTAGAGCAACCTCCCCAAATACAAAATCATAAAAAAAAAATTGCGGAAATGCATCATTTAAATTTTTTCGACTCTAGAATAACTGAAATCAGTTACATGAAAACATGTTTCTATTCTACATTCTAAATATTTTTCTAAACATAATACCGCAAAAAACTTCTTGCGGAAATAAGTAATTTTAATTTTTTGAGTTAGTTTGGGTTAGCTTTGGTTAGTTTAGGTTAGCTTTGGTTAGTTTGGGTTAGTCTTGGTTAGTTTGTGTTGGTTTCGTCTCGTCGACTGCGCGAAGCGCAAGCCTTTCTTCACGCAAGCCATGCAAAACAATTTCGGTTAGCTTTGGGTTAGCTTTAGTTAGTTTGGGTTAGCTTTGGTTAGTTTGGATTAGCTTTGATTAGTTTGGGTTAGCTTTGGTTAGTTTGGGTTAGTTTAGTTAGTTTCGTCTCGTTTAAGCCTCTACGCACTTGCCTGAAGAAAGGCTTTCTCTATCAAAAATTGAAAATTACGAATTTCCGCCAGGATATTTTTGTGTGTTTATGTTTAGAAGAATGTGTGAAATGTGAAACAAAAATATGCATTCATGTAACTGATTTCAGTTATTCTAAAGGTTATAATATTCTATTAAAAAATAAAAAATTATATATTTCCGCAACAAGTTTTTCGTGTGTTTATGTATAGAAAAGTGTTTAGAAGGTAAAGCAGAAATATGTTTTTATATAACTGGTTTCAGTTATTCGAAAGTTGGAAAAATGATAATAATGTATTTTCGCAGAAAAAAAAATTAAATTTTGTGTTTAGGGAGGCCATATATCGAAAACATTTTTTATTATTTAACTGGT
Organism: Pissodes strobi; assembly: GCA_016904865.1. NCBI lineage: Eukaryota > Metazoa > Arthropoda > Insecta > Coleoptera > Curculionidae > Pissodes > Pissodes strobi. The sequence continues at coordinate 23,163 of JAEQML010054996.1, read as the reverse complement.
TTCAGCTAAGAGAAATTTTACCCCACTATGTCCTAAGGTATGGTCGCAGTAGGTTAATTTTAACATAATATAAAACTTCTTTTCTTAAAAATTGCAAATAAAACTTTTTTTTGCACTTTAAAACGATAATATAATATTTATGAGATAAACGTCAACATGACTATTTCTTAAAACTGGATTATATAGATTGGCTTAGCACGGCTCAGCTGGCTGTTGTACGGGTAGATGTTGGCAAGTGTAATTAATTTCTATTTGGTTCTAAAATATAACTCAATATTTTTCAAAAGTACTGTGGGACGAAAACTTCTTATAAATAATGATTATTAATGTCTTTGTTTAATAATATAACAATGATTCGAATATATGATTTACTAGAATTAGATATTACGCTAGCAGGGGGTTACTTTTAATAATTATAAGTCATATAAACTTATTTATTTGGTTTATTGAAATAGATACAAATTGAAAAGGTCATTTGGATTAGTTTAAGAGAGTATCACACGCAGTGCGTGGGTTTTGTTACTTTGGTTTAATTTGGATTTTGTGATGGGCGGGGTTGGTCAAGAGCTCGTCTCAATGCGCTTGTTTGGCTAATTAAAATTAGTTCCGATTATTTTTGCTTAATCTGGAATAAGGAAGACAGTCTCTTCTTTGGTTAATTAGGGTTAGTTTTGGTTAGTTTAGGTTAGTCTGGGTTAGTTTGGGTTGGTTTTGCTTAGTTTGAGGTAGCGAAGATAAAGCGCGCGTAGCGCGCTTGCCATATTACTTTGGTTAATTAGGGTTAGTCTGGGTTAGTATTGGTTAGTCTGGGTTAGCTTGGGTTAGTTTTGGTTAGTTTTGGCTGGTATGGGTTAGTTTTGGTTAGTCTGGGTTGGTTTTCCTTACCTGTTATGGAATTGGGCCTCGGCGAAAGCGTCAAACTCGTTTGTTATGCTGACGACCTGGTAATTTTAATAACAGGGAAAACTATTGCTGACAGTATCTTACTTGGAAACACTGCCCTACACAACGTTGGACAATGGATGCTTGCAAACAAACTGTAAGTTGCACCAGAAAAGACTACTGCAGTGATTTTCGGTTGGAGCTACAAGAACAGAAGGACCATAAAATACCAATTTGGTCAGCACGAAATATAGCCAGAAAGAAACAACAAAATATTTAGTAGTGGTGTTGGATTATAATTTAAATTTTTCTGCACATGTAGACTACGTCATCCAAAAATCAAATAAAGTAATTAAGACACTACAAGCTATACTTCCAAATATTGGGGGGCCGTCAAGTTCAAAGAGGAGAGTCCTGGCAATGGCGTTACAGTCAATTTTACTGTATGCAGCTCCAACCTGGAAAAATGCATTGCAAGCAAAAAGGAATAAAGAAAAATTTACGTTATGCCAAAGGAAGGTTGCTATCAGATGTTGTAGTTGATACCATTCTATATCAGCAACTGCTGCAGTAGCTATAAGTGGACTAGTTCCGATAGATTTACTGATAGAAGAACGAGACAGAATAAAGGAACGAAAAAACCAACTAATAGAAGAAGGAACTGAAGGAGGCGAAAGACACACAAAAGATGGAGAGAGAAAAAACACTTTGGATAAGCGGCAAAGAAGATGGTGTGAGGAAAGCGAAAAAGCCAAATGGGCAAAAGCAGTCATCCAAGACATTAGACCATGGATAAATCACAAACATGGTGAGTTAACGTATGCGATTACACAATTCCTGTCGGGACACGGCTGTTTTGCCACATACCTACACCGTTTTCATAAGAGGGAATCACCAATTTGTATGTACGGGGACGCAGAGCTAGACACACTGGAACACATGCTTTCTGAGTGTCACTCATTTCTGAAATTTCTTTTTCAATTTTTGGCGTCAAAAGTGCTTCATCCGCAATTTTTTTGCATTAGTGTGTTCCATTTCATGTAATCTTTCCATTGAACCCAAATTTTTTTTTTAAATCGACAGTGCTTATATGACACCAAAAACCTACCAGTCAAGAGTATTCATGGTGAATAATGAAGAATGGGTGATGTTAATTAAAAAAATTTGTTGCCCTTTGCCGAGACGTTTTAAATGAAAACTTCTCTTTGCAATTAAGATTTGGCAAAATAACTCGCCAGCCATTTGGCCACAATTCGATACGTCAATTTCCCGAAAAAATGCAGTGTTTCTAAAGCTCGCGCATTGTTAAACATACACGGGGCACTTCTTCCGAAGAACGGCAGCCACACTACTGATAAATAGCGGTGGCGACATTCTCCAGTTGAAGAGATTAGGAGGGTGGAAATCTTCCACCATGGCGGAAGGGTACATTGACAAGTCTACAGATTTTCAGGTTAAAATTGCCACAAGAATATTTGGCGAAATTCCAAACTCCAGTAATAAAAGCGTTATCATTTCTGCGCAAGATGTTCAGCATGGGCTGACAATTTCCGATGCAGCATATAATCAATCGAATGTTACAATTAACGTAACAAAATTTTAGAGAGATTTTAAGCCCGTTGTTTCAGCATGTCGTTATGGTTTTCGTTATTGTGAGCATGCGCAGTACTAAAATGTCATCACCTTGACATTATTAACGATAACGGTTTCCGTTAATTACGAAGAATTAAGGAAGGTGTTATCGTAATCGTTGTAGTTATTTCATGGGCTGCAATGTCATCAATGTGCTTAGAAGTTACGAATTCTTTTCAGTTCAGCGAAATTTGATTGATAATTCGATGACAAATTTGAAAACGTATAGAAATTATATTTTTATTAGTTAACTTGGAATATTTATAAGTTACTTTAAGAAACTTAAATATAGTTTTTCTATTTTGGTATCATAAAGAAGTCTTGTGTCGAAAAGAAACTCTTTTCGACACTACTTTTGTTGACTGATTACTGTGATATTAACAAAATTGTTCAATGCCAAGGCTTACTAGTAAAAATTTCGATACCGTTTTGAATGGGATTCCTAACAAGTGGCGTGGCCACTCGTGCCTGCGGCACGCGCGAGGCCCTTCGGGCCTCGTTTGTGTGACCTTCGGTCACACATTATTGCCACGCTCCTATCCGTACCGTGGCCTATAATTAGAAAGCCCTTATAATTAGATTTACCAATCGCTAGTCTAATTTTACCGTGATAATTTTCTAATTGGTTGCCATGGTAACCGACTTGTCAACGTCAATCGTTAATTTTTTTTTTCTTTAGCTAAATACCAAATATCAAATCTCTAAGTCGTACGATTGACGAATTATGACGATTTTTTACTTTTTTTGGTTACCATAGCAACCAATTTTTTAGTATCAAATTAGGCTCCATAAACAATCCTAAGTACCATACTATATCTTTTATTAGAGATTCACATATTATTAATTGGTTGCTATGGTAACCATTTTGTCAACAAAAAATGCTAACATACTTTCACCTCTTCTTATAACTTGACACCGAAAAAAGGAAAAGTTGGTCCTTGTTTACATGGACAAAATTGCCAAAAAACGTTAACTTGTCCTGTTTTCACACCCTGTATATTAGCAGATCGTAACCAAAATCAATAGGCTTCGACGGTTTGTGGACCTCTACCTCTATGTCACATTTCAAGTCGCTATCTTCAAAATTGCTACCTGTAAATGCCAAAAAACGGTAAGTTTTCCTGTTTTCACACCCTGTATATTAACCGAACGTAACCAAAATCAATAAGCTTCGAGGGTTTGTGGACCTCTACCTCTATGCCAAATTTCATGTCGCTATCTTCAAAATTGCGACCTGTAATTGCCAAAAAACCGTAACTTTTCCTGTCTTCACACCCTGTATATTAACCGATCGTAACCAAAATCAACAGGCTTCGAGGGTCTGTGGACCTATACCTCTATGCAAAATTTCAAGTCGCTATCTTCAAAATTGCGACCTGTAAATGCTAAAAAATGGTAACTTGTCCTGTTTTCACACCCTGTATATTAAACGATCGTAACCAAAATCAATAGGCTTCGAGGGTTTGCGGACTTCTAACTTTATGCCAAATTTCAAGTCGCTATCTTCAAAATTGCGACCTTAAATGCCAAAAAACGGTAACTTGTCCTGTTTTCACACCCTGTAAAACAATTAGAACAAAAGAGCAAAGGAACAAAAATACGTGTCTTTCCGAATACTTTCATTTGACATAAAAAAAGGATATTATCCTTGTTTACACGGACAAAAATAGCAAAAAACGGTGACTTGTCCTGTTTTCACACCCTGTATATTAACCGATCGTAACCAAAATCAATAGGTTCCGAGGGTTTGTGGACCTCTACCTCTATGCCAAATTTCAAGTCGCTATCTTCAAAATTGCTACCTGTAAATGCCAAAAAACGATAACTTGTCCTGTTTTCACACCCTGTATATTAATCGATCGTAACCAAAATCAATAGGTTCCGAGGGTTCGTGGACCTCTTCCTCTATGCCAAATTTCAAGTCGCTATCTTCAAAATTGCGACCTGTAAATGCCAAAAAACGGTAACTTGTCCTGTTTTCACACCCTGTATAACAATTAGATGAAAAGAGCAAAGGAACAAAAATACGTGTCTTACCGAATACTTTCATTTGACATGAAAAAAAGGCAAAGTTGGTACTTGTTTACACGGACAAAAATGCCAAAAAACGCAAAAAAACGGTAACTTGTCCTGTTTTCACACCCTGTATATTAACCGATCGTTACCAAAATCAATAGGTTCCGAGGGTTCGTGGACCTCTACCTCTATGCCAAATTTCAAGTCGCTATCTTCAAAATTGCGACCTGTAGTCGATCCCATCACATACACACACACACACACACACACCATTACACGTATTTGGTCGTTTGTGACCTATGTACCCCGAAACCGAATTGTGACCTATCATGTTTTTTTTGCATAAAATTAAAGATCTCATCATACCAAACATGCCACAAGTGATAGAAATGCGATACACTCCTTCTAAATACGTTTACACACCCTTTGAAGACGGCAGAACTAAAAGGTCACAATTTTTTAAAGTGTGTATTAGGTCAGAATATTATGTGTGTATTAGGTCACAATTTTTGTATGCATAGGCCATAATTTCGGAATGCATTAGGTTACAATTTTATTTAATTATCAACTGACATATATACATACATATACGAAATGTATAATTTCGAGTATTTTTAAATGCATTATGAATCAATTTCAAAAATATGTACTTTGTTGACTGGAAATGGTAAAAATATTGACTATATATGTTAAACGTCTTCGATGGTACCAGTCCAAGTAATTTTCTTATATCTCAAATAAAAAAATGCAATATTTTCTGAATAATATATAATTCAAAGAAGGGTGGACACTGTCCACTTTGCGTTTATAAAACTACTTAATATTATTCTTAGGTAATATAGAAAGCCTTTGGTGGTACTAAAGCTCAATGCCCTCCGGTCCAAGTATTTAAAAAAACACCTTTATATAAAAGAAACTCTATTTTTACCATTTTGCAAAGATTAAGACAAGTGTGGACACCGTCCGCTTTAGGTCGCGTTGACGAAACTTGGTACAATTACTAAGGGATAATTTAGAAAGCTTTTGGTGGCACCAAAGTTCAATGGCCTCCCCTACAAGTATTTTTTAAAACACCTTATATATTTAAAAATATCATATCCTATGTTTGCTGTTTTGTCAAGATTAAGACAACTGTGGACACTATCCGCTTTGAGTTGCCCTCCGTCGAAGCATTAAAAAAAAACCCTTATATATGTAAACCCTATGTTTACCTTTGTCAAGATTAAGACAAGTGTGGACATTAGCCGCTTTGAGTTGGGTTGACGAAGCATGGTACAATTTTTTTTCGATAATGTATAAAGCTTTTGGTGGTACCAAAGTTCAATGCCCCCCTTCCAAGTGTTTTTAAAAGCACCTTTTATATAATAAAAAGGCATTATCTTTAATGTTTTGCCAAAATCGATAAATAATTGTACCAAGTTTTCTCAACGCAACTCAAAGCATTTTTAAATATAAAAGGTGTTTTTAAAAATACTTGGACGGGGCATAAAATTTTGGTACCACCAAAAACTTTCTACATTATCAATAAATAATTGTACCAAGTTGTGTCAACGCAACTCAAAGCGGACAGTGCCCACACTTGTCTTAATTTTGGCAAAACAGTAAAAATAATGCCTTTTTAAGTATAAAAGGTGTTTTTAAAAATACTTGGACGGGGAGGGCATAGAACTTTGGTACCATCAAAAGCTTTTTACATTATCGTATGACATCCCGTTTCGGTTGCCAACTAGGAGTGAATTTTTTGGTACGCCCCGGTACCATTCATGCGTCCGTTCGAAGTACGAAATCTAATTCCGATATTGAATTCGATTTTATATCTGTCCCGCGTGACCTAGGGTGTCCGTTTTATTGGAGCGTTGAGAAGCGTCGCAGTGAAATTTCCTGCGTGGAGACTTGATCTGTCGATGCGCGAAAGGGATGCCTTGTTCAGCCTTGAAGATACGGTCCTTTTTCCAGAGAAGCATTTCAGTTGTGCAGTCGATTTTTAAAATTTGTTTTACGCCGAGGCATTTACGGTGGATTTTGTCGACTAACAACGTAGTTATTCCCGTATTAACCATTGCGATTTGTTTTCGATTAAGTTTAGTGCTGTAAATACGGGAAACTTTCGCCAAGCGAAGATTTTTGGAATCGGTTTTTCCTCTGGCATAGGCAGCCATTGAAGTGCTTGGCGTTTTTTTTATGTGCCGTGTACTTTCGCCCTCCTTTTAAGAGGTAAGTTTTCCCTATAAATTGCCGATGTTTTGTGTTTCTCGGGTCTTATTTAATTGCATTTTTGTATTATTTAGCTTTAATTCAGCGGATACACTGACCCATTCCAGTGCAGAGGACACTCCTAATCCTGTCCACGAGATTCGGCAACAGTCTCCGTTACCTTTGTCTCCTGATTCTAGGGTACGTAAGTGTTGGAATTGCAATCAGGCCGTCCACTTGAGCCGTCAGTGTCCTGCCCATCGGAAAACTCATTGTTATCGTTGTGGCGCTCCTGGGGTGACTGTTAGGTCTTGCGTGAAGTGCTCACCCTCGGGAAACGGCTCACGGGAAGCGTCGATAGGTCGTACGATGCCTTCCGTCCGCGACACTAACGCCCGACCGTAATGACTTTCCTAACCAGGATCTGCTGGACTTCATAATTGCTCATGCGCATGGTGATGAACGTCCTTATTTGGAAATTTCGGTTTTAGGACACTCAATTTTAGGTTTATTGGATTCGGGAGCGTCTCGAACTATTGTAGGCCATCCCGGCTTTAAACTTTTGGAGAATTTAGGGTTGAAGCTTGTTAAATCTCAAACCATATGCAGGGTCGCCAATGGCCAGAGATGTTCGAGTATTTGTTATTTTCAAACCCCGGTGACTTTGTTGGATAAGACGCAAATGATAGATATTTTGGTTCTTCCCGATCTGGCTCATCAACTTATGCTGGGCATCGATTTCTGGAAGATTATCAAGATTATACCCAACCTGACGAAAAGCGTTTGGCATTGGCCTTGGATTCTGTGGTAAATGAGAAATTTTCTTTGATGGGCAGCAGCCTTGGATGTTGTAAGGTGGCCGAACATGTTATCGAACTGGAACCTGGTACTCGACCGATTAAGCAGCGGTATTATCCTGTATCTCCTTTTAAGCAAAGAATTATGGACAAGGAGATTGAAGAAATGCTGGAACTAGGAGTGATCGAGCCTTCTAAGAGCCCATGGTCTAGCCCAGTGTGTATGGTACGGAAAAAGGACGACAACTACCGATTCTGTGGGAAGACAACTTGCCTGCCATTGGTTGTGCTATTAGCACTTCGCGACACGAAACAACAGGTTGCACTCCTTACCTTGTAAACTTCGGTAGGGAATATAAGCTTTTTCAGGACTATTGTAAAGGCATCGCCGCGGTTAACACCGAGCGTCAAGATGACTTTCGTGAACGGATTTCGTCCTTCCAACAATTATATCTAAAGATTCGCCAACGGATCGAAGTGTCTCGTTTAAAAACCGGTCATCGGTACACTTTGCGCAGACGTCCTGTTAGCTTTGTTATCGGCCAAAAGGTGTGGCGCAAGAATAAAGTTTTGTCGAACGCGACCAAATTCTTTAGCGCGAAGTTGGCACCTTAATTTGTTGGTCCCTTCACCATCAAAAGGAGAACAGGAACGTGTACGTGAGTTGCAGGACGAATTCGGAAACACGAAGGGGATTTGGCACGTTCAGAATATGAAACCGGTAAACGTCGAGTGAATACTTTTTGAGGTTTGCATAACTTATCCCGATTATGACTTGTTACCCTACTGGACTATTTTACCCGATTGTGACTCTCTTGTCTAGCGTTTTTACCGTTTCGATTAGTATCTTTTGGTGTAACACTCCTTGTGGTAAGGGATTAGAGTATTCACCTTTATCTTACGGTGTTAATTTGACTTTCGTTGAGTTGTTTTGCGAAGTTCTAAGTTGTTTGGCCGGTGGGTCCTTCGGTTGGCGCCGGATCAATCAGCTTGGGACCTTACCGATTTTATCTTGACTTACCATGGAGTTGCGCGGTTAGCCTCCGCTGTAGCGCGGACGTACTGGATTTCCGAAAGCCGTGTTCACGCCTAGGATTAGACGAGCCATGCGTCGTCTTCCAAAATATTTTGGATCTACTCCTAGGGCGGCGGGTTGTAGGGATTTCGGGTTTTCCGCGCGATGTGGATCGTCTGATGCCTCTGCTCCTTGATGGGAAGAATAACCCTACACCGAGGTACTGGTAGAGGTAGAAGTTCTGTGAGAGCTGTGACGATAGGGACCTTCAGTCCCATTGTTTCTGTTGATAGATTCACCGCTTTTGTTTAGTTATTAATGAAGTTTTACTTGGTTAGTTTATATTGGGCGCTAGTCTTCAACTGGCTACCCGTAGCTGTATTTGTTTCCCTGTCCCCATAAGGGTCAGTTTAACTCGTTCTGGTCTTGAAAGTATTGGTTGGCTTCTCGTTCTGGACTTGAAAGTATTGGTTGGTTTTTCTTTTGGTTGTTAGCTGTCATGATCACTCCCGGGGCGTTGCTGGCTCGTTCTCGGGAACATTCGGTCCCTCACCCGGGAGGTACCGCTCGGGAATCCGTAGTGTTAGGTTTCTTCCGTAGTGTTAGGTTTCTTCCGTTAGTGATAGGTCTCTTCCGTTAAGGTTAGGTCTCTTCCGTTAGCTGTAGGTCTTAGATTCTGTTAGGTTTAGTAAAAATGGAAGGATCCCATTCCATTTAGTATGGGGTGTTGGGTGTTGATCTCCTTAAGTTTAGTTTTAGTTTGTCTTTTGTCCGTGACCTTGGGGTTTCTGGGCGAGGGCGGCATCTCCGTTGTCTGGTGAAAGCACTTCCAAATTCTCGCCCGGTGGAAGGACAATCAAACCCCTGCCTGCGGGAAGGACCCTAGGAATGGAAACATTCCCTAGTAACGAGTCACAACAATATGTGAACCGATTGCTATTATATACTCTCAGTTCGAAAAAAAATTAATTTAGCAGAATTTCAAATTACCGATTAAAGAGATTTTTATTTTAAATCTAATTCAATAACGAACCAAAAGTTAAAAACCATCAAAGAATAAATGAGAAAAAAAAGCATCAGCGTAATAATATATTAGAGAAATCGAAATATTTTCAACTAAAATTAATGTTAGTTATGCCAAAAACTAAATCGGTTCAGTTCGCCCAAGGGAAGCCACCATCATCAGTTAAAAATAATATTACAGCCTTTTCGAAAGAGGAATTAAGAAGTTCGATAATTCGGACCGAGTTTGGCACCGCAAAATAATCGTAAATAATCGTTGTAAGCAGTAATTAACAGCAATAGTACAAAATAAAGACAAATGAATGTAATTAAATGGGTCGGCCCTGGTCTGATACAGTTAAAATCCAGCCCATATTGATAAAAGTTCAAGTATGAACAAAAAAAGAACAAAAGTAACAAAATAAACTTAAATTTTTTTATGGCAGTGGCACACACACTAAAGGGAGACCCTACGGCGCTCGACGAACGGTGTGTGGGCGAAGATGTTGATTGACACGGCTCTTGAATACTTGTAAGTTGTAATTAGTGGGAAACACATGTCCTGGGAGTGAGTTCCACAGTGATGCAGTGCGCCAGACAAAGGAGTTCTTGTAAAGCGATGTTCTAGGTGTTTCCAGTTGTACGACGAACTGGTGCGCTCTTGTCGTCTGTCGTGACTGTCTGGCAGGAGCTATATTCTAAGCGCGGTCTTATTTGCGCCTTGTAGAGCAAGAGCAACTGCTGCGGTGTATAGAGTTTTTTGTTGCGAAATAGCGCACCAAGCTTCTGGGAGGCTGATTTTGCGATATTAGCAACGTGGTCATGCCAGGACATATTGCTGTTGACCGAGACACCCAGCAGTCCGATTGACGAGGATGAAGGAATGGTCGATCCTGCCATAATGATGTCAGGGCCCGCTGTATTGGCCCTCTTGGTAAAGGTGGCTGCTCGGATCTTTGCTGCATTGAACTGGACCAAATTTCGGTCGCCCCAAGTTTGAACTTTCTCCAGGTCTTGATTAATTGCTGTAATCTGCTCCTGTCTGCGGTGATGAGTCTCAGTCGCTGGTACGGGTTTTTCTAATTTAAAGTGGGAGATAAAGGTACTGTCATCTGCAAAACTGTAAACAGGATTATTTGTTTCGGTCAGCAGGTCATTAATATAGATGAGGAACAGAGTTGGTGAAAGTATTGCACCCTGAGGCACGCTCGCGAGATTGGTTCTTAAGGAAACTGGGAAGCCAGCTGCAGAGAGAGGCTGGCAGTCCGAAGGACGGTAGTTTGTTGAGCAGTCCGTCATGCCAAACTCTGTCGAATGCCTTTGAAATATCCAACGCAATCGCTTGAGACTCTGCGTAGTTCTCAATTGCCCTACTCCATATATGAGTGACAGAGGCCAATATATCTCCTGTCGAACTCTCTTTGCGAAAGCCGTATTGATTATCGCTGATTATTTTGTTGTTCTCGAGATACTTGAGTAGTTGCTGATTGACTACACGTTCCATGACTTTGGAGATTATTGGAAGCAAGGCAATTGGACGATAGTTTGAGGGCGTGGTTTTCTTGCCTTTTTTGAAACAGGTTGCACTCGAGCGACTTTCCAAGAAGAGAAAAAAGCCTGGAAAAAACGGGTGTTAGTTCGTTGGCGCAGTTCTTTAACATGATGGCAGCTATTCCGTCCGGTCCTGATGCCTTTTGCGTATCTAGTTCTTTAAGGATTTTACGAATATCACGGTGATGAAATTTTACTTCTGCCATGGTAGTGTTGATGTTCGATATGGTGGGGAGAGTCTTGCCTTGGGGGACGTCTAAGGTAGAGTGCGAAGAAAACATTTTGGCGAGCATGTTTGCTTTTTCCTTGGCTGTAGTCGCCGTGATGCCACGTTCGTCTGTCAAAGGTGGGAGAGACGTTTCTGTAAAGTTGTTACTTACTGCCTTTGCTACCGACCAGAAATTCCTGGAGCCACTGGGGCATTGCAAAAGATTATTCCTGATCCTTTGATTGTGTTTGTCCTTAGTTTCGTCGATAACATGCTTGCATTCGTTTCTCGCTTCGACAAAATAATTGCAATTTTCAGCGGTCAGATTTTGCTGCCAGTACTTGTAGGCTTGCTGTTTCTGCTGTTTCCTACCCACAGCTCTTTCGCATATTTTGTCGAACCAGGGCTTTCCTTTTGATGGTAACTTGATGGAATTTGGGATGTATGCTTCCATTCCTGAGGAGATTACTTGCGTGATCTTTTAGCAGCAGACTGGCGGGTCGTCAGAGCCAAAGCAGACGTCGAGCCAAGGAAAATCTAGGTAGAACTCCCTCAGATCGTTCCAGTTTGCAGAATTGTAATGCCAGATTTTGCGAGGCAATGGTGGATCCTTCTGTATGAGTGGCAATTCACAAACCGTTGTAATAAGTTTGTGGTCGAAAGTACTGTAATTGTGTACTGAATGAATTGAATGAATTAGACAAATAAATTGTGTGACCCTACAATATTATTATCAAGTAAAAAGCATAACTCCTCCCGAATTTCAATAATTCAAGAGAAAAGTTGAAGTACGTCACACCGAATAATCAAGCCAATTAAATCAAGTCCGATATGAATGAAAACGGTTAATTTAATAATCATTAAATAATAAACTACGCCACCCGAGTAGTAAGGAAACTATCAACCCATATTAATCTCTAATTATGATGACGTCACGTCGGTAATTTAGGCTATTACATCGAGTCCGACAGGAACGAAAAGCTAAATAATACAAAAATGCAATCAAATAAGACCCGAGAAACGAAAAACATCGGCAATTTATAGGGAAAACTTATCTCTTAAACGAAGGGCGAAACTACACGGCACACTGCGACGCTTCTCAACGCTCCAATAAAACGGGCCCCCTAAGTCACGCAGGACAGATATAAAATCGAATCCAATATCGGAATTAGATTTCGTACTTCGAATGGACGCATGAATGGTACCGGGGCGTACCAAAAATTCACTCCTAGTTGGCGACCGAAACGGGATGTCACTACTCCCCCTCTCCTTCGAAAGGAGGGAAACTTTCCAAAGAGAAAGTTTTCCGACGCTAATGCTAAAAGTAGATGTAAAACCATTGATTACCAGGTACGGAACTTTGGGCCCACCAAAAGCTTTGTAAATTATCCCTTAATAATTGTACCAAGTTTCGTTAACGCAACTCAAAGCGGACAGTGCCCATTCTTGTATTAATTTTGGCAAAACAGTAAAAATGTGGTGTTTTTTTTTATATAAAAGGTTTTTTTAAAAATGTGGGGGGGGGGGGGGGGGGGGGGGAGCTCTCTACATTATCCCTTAATAATTTTACCAAATTTTGTCAACGCAACTCAAAGCGGATAGTGTTCACACTTGTCTTAATCTTGACAAAACAGTAAATATAGGATATTTTGTAATATATAAGGTGTTTTTTAAAATACTTGGGGGGGGGGGGGGGGGGGACCGGGCATTAAACCACCTACCACAAACAGCTTTCCACATCATCAATAAATAATTGTACCAAGTTTCGTCAACGCAACCCAAAGCGGATAGTGTCCACACTTGTCTTAATCTTGAGAAAACAGCAAACATAGGGTATTCTTTAATATATAAAGTGTTTTTAAAAATAATTGGACGGGGGCATTGAACCTTGGTACCAACAAAGGCTTTCGACATTATCGATAAATAATTGCATCAAGTTTCTTTAACGCAACTCAAAGCGGACAGTGTCCACACTTGTCTTAATTTTGGCAAGACAATAAAAATGAGGCTTTTTTTATATAAAAGGTGTTTTTAAAAATACTTGGACGGGGCATAGAACTTTAATAATTGTCTTCATTTTGGCAAAACCGTAAAAATAAGGAGTCTTTTATATTAAAAGGTGTTTCTAAAAATATTTGGACGGGGGGCATTGAACTTTGGTACCACCAAAAGCTTTCTGCATTATCGACAAAAAATAATACCAAATTTCGTCAACGCACCTCAAAGCGGATAGTGTCCACACTTGTCTTAATCTTGACAAAACAGTAAACATAGGGTATTTTTTAATATATAAGGTGTTTTTAAAAATATTTGGACGTGGGGCATTGAGCCTTGGTACTACAAAAAGCTTTCTACATTATCGATTAATAATTGTACCAAGTTTCGTTAACGCAACTCAAAGCGGACAGCGCCCACACTTGTCTAAATTTTGGCAAAACAGTATCAACGCAACTGAAAGCGGACAGTGCCCACACTTGTCTTAATTTTGGCAAAACAGTAAAAATAAGGTGTTTTTTATATAAAAGGTGTTTTTAAAAATACTTGGACTGGGGCATTGAACTTTGGGACCACCAAAAGCTTTCTTCTACCAGGGGCGTAAATATAAATTGTAATGTGCTCTGGATTTAAGTTTTGTTAGCTTATACATTATTTATGTGAATACATTATTTATGTGAATCTACTGCCCATCCTTATATACGCCCTTGCTTTCTACATTATCCCTTAATAATTTTACCAAGTTTTGTCAACGCAACTCAAAGCGGGCAGTGTCCACACTTGTCTTAATTTTGGCAAAACCGTAGAAATAAGGTGTTGTTAATATAAAAGTTGTATTTGCCGTTATTCGAAGATACAAGAGGCCAACGTGTCAACTGCTCTGCGGGCCCAATCAAACGGGGCCTTTTTGTTTTACCTAAAAGTTAAGGGCTATTCAATCGGCCCAATTTAATTTGACTCTCAGTATTATTACGGTTCTCCTCATAACTTATTTCTCCACACAATGTTGCTCTTTTTATAAAGAGGTGCTTTAATAGTATATTTAGAAACTAGATTTAAAACACCATATTTAACGCACGAGCACGAAATTAGGAAACGACCCGCTTGCGGGGAGTTTCCTAACGTGCGAGTGTGCTAAGTGTCTTTTAAAACGTGTATTTTATACTATTTTTTCTATTTTGCACGTTTTTTGATGAAAAACATTAATTTATTCAAGTCGCTATCAAAAGTTGGACGTCCATTTTGTCGTCTGTATTATTAGGAATCCCATTCAAAACGGTATCGAATTTTTTGCTAGTGAGCCTTGCCATTGAACAACTTTGTTAATATCATAGTAATCAGTCAACAAAAGTATTGTCGAAAAGCGCTTCTTTTCGACACTACTTTGCGTATCGAAAAGACTTCTTTATAATACCAAAATAGAAAAAATAAAAAACGAAACCACTTACTTTTTTTAAAAACTATTTTTGTTGATTTGTTACAAAAATGTGTTGTAAGGAAAGATGCATGACATTTGCTTTTTAATTGGAGCACCTTATACCTATCGCTTTGGATTTTTTTAAATTAATTTATATATTTTTTAAATGAATAAGTATATGAATAAAATTAATATATATGAAGATTATAGAATATAATTTAAAAAATGTATTCCCTAAAATTATATGTCCATGCAAAAAAAATTATATGAAATAAGTTAACCATATACCTAACATATAGATAAATGCAATAAAATGATACATTTTATAATCCAAGACATAATATCATACGATTTAAATGGTCGTAAGTACACAAATTGAGACCTATGTCTGATCTCGCAAAACTGAAAATAAATATCCAAGCAATATTTTTATGTTATACACAATGAATTGTAACCTAGCTATGACGTCTAAGTAGGCCACAATTTGCTGAGTATACCCACGTAGAGGGCGCTGCGAATTTTATTTGTCGCAGGTGGTAATTTGGTTTCTATTCGCACATTTTACACAATGTGCATAAAACCCAATACTGGCAAAATATTAAAAAAAAAACAAGTTATGTTCATTCGACGTATTATCGGTCGTAGATTCCGAATCCGCTATTAGAAAATTGTGACCTACCAAAAAATAGGTCACAATTTTAGATTAGGTCACAATCCACTTTAAGGCAACACCAAATAGGTCACAAGTGGCGTCATACGTGAACACACATACAGACAAAAAATCAAAATTTTTTTTTTCGATTACAAATCGATTGGTATAAGTTTCAGAGCGATCCGACGTACCGTTACGAAGTTTTTGTCCCGATTGGTCTCGCCCTATAGAAAGCCCATATATAATTGTGGGCTTTCTAATAATATAGACGTCAAAAGTGACAAGATGGACGTCCAACTTTTGATAGCGACTTGAATAAATTAATGTTTTTCATTAAAAAATGTGCAAAATAGAAAAAATAGTATAAATTACACGTTTTAAAAGACATTTAGCGCACTCGTACGTTAGGAAACTCTCCGCAAGCGGGTCGTTTCCTAATTTCGTGCTCGTGCGATAAAATATGGTCTTTTAAAACTAGTCTCTTAATATGCTATTTTGTATTTTGAAACTTTGTAGGGCATTATTATTTATTGGAATAAATAATACTATAATATCAATACTTCTAATTTGCTGTGGAATTCTCACTGCTTCTGCTAATCGATACATTATGTTCTTGTTTAAACCTAGAATAACGTGTTGTCTCGTTGTCTTCAAAGTTATTCAAATCGAATTCTGCCTTAACCTGCATCGCAGCATCTTCCTGCTGCAGAGGATTATTTCGAATAATTAATAATTAATACCTCTGATTAAATTGTGGTTGGCTCCATTAGGATCATGTCTTCGAATTACATTTTCTAGAGCTTCTTCCATTTTGGCGAACGAAACTGGATAGCACGGAAATCTAAGACTGGGTTAACTGGATGGTGTTACTATATTCATACTATACTCTTTGAATATAAAACAGACATTCAAATACACAAATAATGTCATTTGACACTTGTCATTGCCATTATTTTTTGGATTTTTGACTTTCATCTTAAGAGATTTGAAATCTCTTTTATGAAAGGAGTCGTAATCGTTATCGGTAATAACGTTAACCATAAGACTGCCCGAAAATGCTGTTATTTTTAGATGGCTTAAAATCTATCTAATGTGTATATTACTTTTTATAAATTAAAATTTGTTGAGAATGTTTTAATCTACAATAAGCAAAAAATTAATCGACTAAAATTATTGACACACATTTCGTTATTCAAAGAATGTTCTTATTTACTTGGCTGAAAAGTGACATTTACCTCGGTCGAAAGTGATTACTTTCCTCCCGGGTAGATGTCACTTTCCGCCTGGATAAATATTAAAGTTAGGGATATGTTTCTTTCAAACTTTTAAAAAGTCTGTAATGTCGACATTACATAGATGGTTGTAAATAAAATCTTTTTAGTCGTATATTCCAAATGAACCACGGTCACCATCAAAATAACATTGAGAGGATGAGAGATGACAATTCGTCTTCTGAAGCAATCCAGCCTCAGGCAGATATGCCGTCTACTTCATCAAAGTCTTTGACAGAAAATCTGGCAACCTCACACCAAAATCATGTTGTTTATTATCAGAATTGTACATTTAATATTAATAGAGTTGTTTGAATTTTTATTTTCGTTTGTTAAACTTCAATAAATCTTAATATTGTTAATTAAAAAATTTGTTTTTCTGGATGCCTAAAAAGTTCCGATTTAGAATATATATCTGAAACAAAAATTCAAGAAATGTTCCACCGAATACCACTGGTGCATTCTAAATAACTAGATAATTTTGCATTCATGCGTGTTGTCCCATAAAACTGCATTCGGTTATTTTCATTTTTGCTTGAAATTTCAGAGAACCCTCCTCCTTCGGAGTCGGGCTCTTTCATTTCAAGCAAAAAATGAAAATAAACTCATGCAGTTCCGTTACAAAAACTGCATTCGGTCATGTTCATATTTTGGATAAAGAGCCCTCCACTTTCGGTGTCGGGCTCTTTCACCAAAATATGAAAATAAACTCATGCAGTTTTTAGACAACAAACTGTCATGCAAAATTATCGGTAATTTTGATGCACTTGTGCAATTACTTCCGAATATTTCCCTCATGTATAAAAAATCCCATTAGAGGAATGCAATTCTCGGAAAATTACAGCGATAATTGCACTGTAGAAACCGAAAGAGCACGGCGATAATTGTATGGTAACGGTATGGTAATTCCATTGTAAATTTACTATGACAACGACAATTTATAAATAACGTCAAAGTAATGTCAAAATATATTATTTATCCATGTACTTTTTCGGGAGCATGTTGTCTTTCAAAAACTGCAATCGGTCATTTTCATATTCAAAATATGAAAATAAACTCATGCAGTTTTTAGACAACACACTGTCATGCAAAATTATCGGTAATTTTGATGCACTTGTACAATTAGTTCCGAATATTTCCCTCATGTACAAAAAATCCCATTAGAGGAGTGCAATTCTCTGAAAATTACAGCGATAATTGCACTGTAGAAACAGAAATAGCACGGCGATAATTGCATCGTACGTCATATCTATGGTAATTCCATTGTAAACTTACGATGACAGCGACAATTTATAAATAACGTCAAAGTCAAGTGAATATATATTATTAAAAATGTCTCATTTCGGATTTAAAAAATCGTATTTTTGCTTCTCTTTATTTTGTTTACAGTTACATGTACGTTTTTGTATCAAAAAAATAATAAAAATTAATTTTTAAAACCATGTCCTTATTCGGGAAATATTCCCCCGAATTACACTCGGGCATCAAAAGTACCAGATCATTTTGCATTCGAGAGTGTTGTCTTAGAAAAACTGTATTCAATCATTTTCATATTTTGGAAAAAGAGCCCTCCACCTTCAGTGTCGAGCTCTTTCTCCAAAATATGAAAATGAATTCATGCAGTTTTTAGACAACACGCTCTCGTGCAAAATTATCGGAAATTTTGATGCGCTTGTGCAATTACTTCCGATAGTTTCATCAAAAGAGAAGGTATCTATTTGCTGCATATTGAGATTTGTCCCCATAAACAATAAGATACAAGTATCATATGTTATAGAAAAAGCGGATTGCATATTCACATCGAAACTACAAAATAGCACCTTTCTATAGGATGATCGTAATACAAAGGTACTGTTGTGTTATATTTTTTATTGCAGAAAACGCCTCTGGGCACACCCGGCCGCTGCCAACCGAAATACCAACACACCATTGCCAACCGAAATACCAACACACCATTACGACCGTCCTATATAAAGTTGCAATTTTTTACTCTCGATGTGAATATACGACATGAGATCGTGTAAAAGAGTTATGTAATTTTATTTTTTGCATGGATATAAAGCAAGGAGCAATGCATCCAAATAATGCATTTATAACCATCACTTTTATCGAAGTCGATTATTGCCGTTAACGTCGCGATAATTCGACCTAATATCGTGGTTAAGCTGTACACGCGATACAAATTGACACTATATCCGCCTTAATATCTCGGGAAGAAATAAACCGTTTTACTCTGGCGGAATAACGTACCAGAAAATAAATTATTTCCGGCAATGAAAGCCACTCATAGCCGTTTACCGAAAATTATTGGGTAATTTAAAATTGTTTTACGACGCGACGCCCTGATTATGGATGGACTCATTTTTGTTCTTGCTGCTCTAGTTAAGTAATTAATGCCAAAATCGTTCTACGTGTCGATGAAAATGTGCAAATTTGTAGTAAGCTAAAGGAGATATCATATCCTACAAATTTTCGAAAATTATTAATTGCAACTATGTTTTTTTGGGAAATATATTAAGCACGATTTGATAAATTGATTGAAATAAACAAGGCCATAACTAATAGCAATTCTGTATGGCAATACCGATGATTGAATTGCACAGATTAATGGATTGCCGTAGTTTAAATAAAAACTATTATGTAGGTTTTAGGTTAAGGTCGTTCAACCTGCCATTGTCAATATTTGCGCATACATGAAGAATAATCTCAGAGAGAAAGAAAAAACTAAAAGAAGAGGCGAACATAAGCATCGACACCATTCATGTTGGTATAACCATTTTTGGTGCCCTTGACTTTGCTCCGTTGAAAACATCACCAATTAGTATCGGGAGAAAAGCATTTTAAGCCAATGACAATGACATCTGATCACCTGAAATCGACTAATGGTTTTTTCATTTTGAAAATTATACCCTTTGTGCTTAGACCTGCGCCTACAAAATCGATTGGCAGGCTATCGCCTCTCCTTTTAAGTTTTTCCTCTCTGGTAATCTCTCACTCAAGTTTTGACATTGGATAACTGTCACCTGTCATTTTTTCAGCCAAGCGAGCTCTGCCATATTTGAGCGCGCTTTTTTTCTTAGTTTAAACAATTTTGACGTTAAAATATTTTTACTAAAATGTAAAACTTCCTTACTCTGCCATTGAATTCCTTGAAAACTGATAATTTTCTAACAGTTATTAGAATTATTGTTACAAAACATCAATAAATCTGCAGTAGTCACGATGTAATGTTTTATGGCAATAACTATTTTAGTTTATAAAAAATTATCAATTTGGGAGAATCCGTTAACAAAAGAAGGTAGCTTTACGTTGCAGTAAAAGTATTTTAACCGAAAAACAGAAGAATGTATATTAAACATTAAAACATAAGAATGAATATTAAAAAATATAAAAAGCACACATAGCGCTGCATTATCATCATCCGGACAATACCAAACCAAACTAACCCAAATTAATCTAAAATGATTTAAAAATGCGTTCTACACACTTCTTTTGTGTTCGTCATTAAAGTCCAAATGAATAGAAATTGACCAAAACAAACCGAAATTATTGCAACCCGAACTAACCAAAAAAAAAATTAAAAGTCCAATTTCGCGCGCCTTTTTGCTTATCTAAACTTATCAACACTATCCACAACTAACCAAAACAAATCTTAACTAACCCAAACTATTCAAAACATACCAAAACTAAACTACACAGGCGCAAAGTAAAAAATATAATAGTAGCAAGTGCTCTCAATTGCATCTGATTTGTATTAACATAAACTAATGCAAACTCTTCAGAATCAACCAAAACTTAACCAATAATTATAAGCTTATAATAATAACAAGCGGTCCTTTTAACTAACCAGGATTAGCCCAAATGTAACATGCTAACAATATTTTAAAAGTTTATAAAAATATCATGTCGCTAATTCAAACTAACTAAAAGTTATCCAAAGTAATCAAGCTTGCCAAATTTACTCCAGACTAACCAACGCTAATTGAAACTAACTGAATATAACCAAAATTAACCCAAAGCAGTCAAAGCTAATTCAAACTAAGGAAAAGTGACCAAAACCGATCCAATCTAATTCGTAAGAACTTTATAGAACTGGAATAAAAATAATTTGGATTGTTTTACACTAATTAAAACATAGACCAAAACTAAACCAAGAAGTTTGGGTTAGTAACCCAAACTAAACCAAGAAATTTGCATGAAATGTAAAAAAAAGATCTTAAACATATTTTATATCCCTTGGAAATATCATCATACCATTAAGCACGGATATAACAAACGTCTCTGCCACTCATGTTTTGACACTTGCCACCTGTCATTTTCTCGATTACAAAAACTATAGGTCTGTTCTAGCAGCGATTTCAAACGGTTTCAAACCGTCCGGAGTTTGCGCATAACGATATAAGCGTCGCTTATATGGCTATGCGCAAACTCCGTACGGTTTGGAACCGTTTGAAATCGCTGCTAGAACAAACCTAATACCATTTTTAGAATGCAATACCTGACACCTGTCAATTAATTTGGATTATACTATTAATAGGTTTGTTCTAGCAGCAATTTTAAACGGTACAAAGCCATCCGGAGTTTGCGCATAGCAATATAAGCGACACTTATATCGCTATGCGCAAACTCTGGATGGCTTTGTACCATTTGAAGTAGCTGCTGGAACAATCTTATTTTGTTTGTTAATTTATTTTAAATGTTTAAATTCGGTATGACCTGGCAAATTGACTACAAGGACAATACAGTTTAATGAAACAAGTCATCGAAATAAAAAAAAAGTTATTCTTATTTATCTACTTTGCATTTACTGATTTTTATGGGCAACACCTGCCATCTGTCAGCATGTGTGCGTATATCGAAAGCCACCTGTCACAAAATTTTTGACATTTGACACCTGTCGTCTGTTATTTTTTAAGCTACGAGAACTATATTATTTTGAGAGGGTTGTGCCCGTCATACGTCGATCAATTTTCAATAGGTTATCACTTTTTTAGATTAGTGTTAGATTTAGTACTAGCAAATATTATTAATAATAGGCGTTATTGACATGGTGCAAAAAGTTACAAAACTAGGAACCTTTACAGGTTGCCTATTCTTCAAAAAATGCAAAAACGATTCGGTCGTGTCAGCGCTGTTAGAAAGCAACCGATGCACTCAATGGACATTGTAAAGGTCAGTACCTTCAAAATATCAGTATATAATAATAGGATTTTAATAATTGAAATGTTCCTTACATTTAATCAATAATACTCCCCCCCCCCCCTGCAACGCAGTGAATTTATCATTTCACGTTTCACCCCTCGACCGTTATGGGTGCGATTGTGAATTATTGCCAACATAAGTTGATAAACCAGAAAGCATTTTCTGTTCTGTTTAACATCCCATTAACCTGCGTCAGGGAAAAAGTTAACTGCTGAAGTTCCAATTCGTTTTGTGGAACATTTGAGGTATTTCGAAACGTTTTTTTCGTCGCGTCGCGTCATTTCACGAAAGGGGAGTTTAGTATCTGAGAAATTGGTTATATTCTGACTAGGGAGTAATCGAACATAGATAGACCCTCGGAGAGGCAGTTAACAGGTCATATAAAAGGCAATTAATCGCATTTTGAGTAGATACATAAGCAGAGTGACTTTGTAGTAACGACATCGCGGGTCGGATCTGCATTTGGATCCATGACACAATAACAGATAACTTTATATCTTACTGCTTCTCGATGTTAGTTATGTTTAGATACTAGCTTTATTGAGTATTGAGTAGTTTGGGTTAGTGGATGGATGGTCGTAATATAATCTTTTTTTCGTACTTCCGGGACTGAAATAATAACTTCACTACCTTGTGACAGGGACTGAAGTGTCACTTTTTGTCCTTCCGGGATTAAATATTGTCGAAAATCCCGGAAGGCATTTTCAGTCGTTTGTTCCGCATTATTTAGGCGGCACCACTTCTTAAACGCATCGTACTTGCTCATATAGTTTTTTGATTTTGCTGGTAACAATTCTTCACCTACTTAGGCTGTCCTTTATCAATATCAGAAACACATTTTTCACTCTTGACTGAGCTTTTGACACTAGTAATGACAATGTTTCAAAATTATTCAAAAAATAGGGCAACGTTACTATGTTAACTTGTCAAGCAGTGACTTCTCGAAAAAACGCGGCCGCACTGGCGATGGCGACGGCGTGCGCCTCGTTTTATGTTTAACGATTATGTTTCTGTAAAGGTTTTTATGTTCGTTTTTTATATTATGTATACGTTTCAATTTCGGAAGTACGAAAAGTATCGTATATACCTTGCGACTGAAGTAGTGGCCTTAATCCCTCAGGTAAATTATGACCCTCCCTGCGGTCGGGCCATAAACTTTACCTTCGGGATGAAAAGTACTACTTAAGTCCCGCGGTATATAATATATTATTATTCAGTTGACGTGCTGAGGTTTAATTTCAGTCCATAATTGAACATATCGTTTAGAGTTTTCCTCGATTTTAAGATTACCTTGGGTTAGTTTTGTGGTAAATAAATAAATAAATAAATA
>JAEQML010054995.1:0-36915 GCA_016904865.1 Pissodes strobi | reverse complement strand
AATATTAAAATCTTCAGCTTTTAAAGAAGTTTCGAACTTTTTAGCAAGTGTTCTATTAGAATGTTGGTTTATAATTTGCCATGAAGATCTGGCCTTGTTTTTTGATTTTTTAATAAAGTTTGCATTAGCTGTTTGTTTAGCTGCATTTATTTTTTGCCTATATTGATTTCTAAATACATTGATTTGTTCTTTTAATGTTGCTGAGGGTCTAAGAGTATACCATTCTGTTAATAAACGTAAACTTTCGCGCATTTGTCGTATTTCATTGGTGAACCAGTTTACTTTCTTCTTTTGAGTGTTATTAATATTTTTTTGAATTTTTGGAAATGCTATGTCCATGGCATCAGTAATTGTTTTTAAAAATAAATCAAATTTTGTATCTACTGAGAGGCAAGAACTGGTTAAGTCCCAGCTGACCTCTGAAAGGATATTGTGTAATAGAAATTTTCCATAATCATTAAAAGGTCTGCATTCTACAACTTCAGCTTTATTTACAGACCCCGGTATATCTATCAATAATGAGATTGCGGCATGGTCTCATTTTAACCCTTATCTCTCAGACCAATGGTCTGAGACATAAGGGTTAAAAACATTTATAGTAAAGTCAATCTGGTTGTTAAAATTTAGAAATATATTGTCAAAGTGTCATCACCCTAATTCCATAACAGGTAAAGACTATGAAGTTGTATCGGTCAGAAAATAACAGAATACTTAACTAGTAATTAAAGTTAAATTTATTCAAACAAGGCACACATAAGACTTATCAAAGCATGGTCACATTACGCGGTAGAAATAAATAATTACGGTAAAATCCAGCGATTTGCACTCTCGTCTCGGCAATACCCTTTTACTTTAATGCCCTTTAAAAATGGTAAAGGGGGTTACATATAAGCTTGCCTTAAACAAAAGTAAATATTTGATATTAAGTGGATTTTAGGAACTTGAACTGGTTACATTCAATTGCTTAACCGTTTTTTCTGTGCACATAACATGCTATTTCATACTTGTTTTTTCCCTTTTTGTCGTTTTTTATTTAATATATAAAGGCCAACTTTGTCTCTTATTTTAATAATCAAAATTGACTATTTGTAAAGCTTTTTAAATTTCAGGGTTATAGTTTATATTGCGTTCTAGTGGACTCAAGAAGTTTAAACGGAACCTGATCATGTTTTGGCAACTTAGTAACTGAATATATAGAGTTTATTTTTAATTGGCTGTGAATTCGCACAACAAATACTTTGTTTTGCGTAACAGTTATCTGAATACTTCTTCTGATTTTAATCGAAAAGACTTTATTTTTTTAATAACAAATATTTTTGCGATTTATTCATTTACTCAGCTTTCAATAATTATTGTGTTTTAGGAAGAAGACAATAAGGCTTTCCCTTTGAAGTACCTACACGAAAAGAATAATAACCATAGTAACAAAATAGCAAGTTTTGCGGCCTGTCAACGAACCGATTTGTGTCCGTGTAAAGAGTCTAGGGACCTAGGGAACACACAGGAGGAGCACCGAAATTTTCCGAGCGAAAGAATTAGGCAAGTCCGAGTTCGACGAAAATCAGCCGTCGGGGGTTTCCGGTGATGAGACGACCGAATCTGGCCATTAGAAAGTCGAGGTTCCTAGGGGCGGGGCTGTGCGAAATAAAAAAGACGATTTGACGTCCGAAAGGGCTGACGTTCCGAAGGGATGTTCGGCGGGCGCCCCTTAAACCGCTAAAAATAATTTGGAATCTAGGGGCTCCATTTAGGGGCCGATATTTTGCGACGTCCAAAATCATAGTTTTGGTCAATTTTGTTCGGCGGGCGGTCCTATACACAAAAAAAAATTGGGACCTAGGGGCTCATTTAGGGACCGAGGGAATTTGACATCCGAATGGGTTCAAATTCGGGCTAGGGGGGTTTTGGATGATGCCGAGTTCGAATCTGACGTCGGCGGGAACCTACCGCGAATAGGTTCCGCGATAAGAGCCGGACGAGGTCGAATTTTGGTGATGGGCGAACGAGACCCTCCAAAGAGCATCCTCACGCATTTGACTTAAAAAATAGTATTCTACGTGATTTTCGATCCGACGAACCCATTTCCCGTAATCGGGCCCCATCGATTTCGAAAACGGAAAATCGCCATGTTGGACGACACGTGTAGGATTTTTAAAAATTAAATTTTTACGTTATAGACATGTAAATGAACCCCTTTAATCGATTCCGTCATAAAAACGGGAATTTTCAAAAAAAAAAAATCGAAAATTTCAGGGGTATTTATATGGCTTAAAAAAATCGATTTTCAGAAAATCGGCTATAATTCGAAAACGGTAACAGATAGAGGTAAACTTTAAATAGAAAAAATATGGATCTAGTTGGGTACTATAATGTGTCGTATCCAGTTTGATTGTACGACGTTTCGTTGTTTTTTAAATTAACCAAACCTGATTTTCATATTTTTGCCTTTTTCTAGGTAACAAAAAGAGGTATCTCAAATCGGTTTGCTCCAGTATTTGCGTCGTTTTAAGGTCCATCGAAAAGTTCCTATACAGTTTTTCGATAGGAGTTCAAATAAGGTAGGTATTTGATAAAATGTAAAATTTTAATTTTTCTGGGATCTGAAATTCTTTGTATTGGAGAACGTGAGCTCGGAATAGAACTCGTCTTTAGGCAAGTCCGAGTTCTACGAAAATCAGCCGTCGAGGGTTTTCGGTGATGAGACGACCGAATCTGGACATTAGAAAGTCGAGGCTTCTAGGAGCGCGGCTGTGCGAAAGAAAAAAAGGCGATTTGACGTCCGAAAGGGTGGACGTTTGGCAGGGATGTTCGGCGGGCGCCCCTTAATCCGCTAATATATTTTGGACCCTAGGGGCTCCATCTAGGGGCCGATATTTTGCGACGTCCAAAATCATAGTTAGATTTGTTTGGGTTAGTTTGGGTTAAGGGCGGGTTAAGTGCGGGTTAAGTATCGGTTAGTTTAGGTTAGTTTGAGTTAGTTTGGGTTTGTTTGGGTTAGTTTGGGTTAGTGGTGGAAGCCATTTTCCATCAATCAGTCACAACAGTTGTTATCTACGTAACAAAAAGCACAGCAACAAGGAAAAATGTCCAAACAAACTCACAAAGGAACACATATGCTCTAATAATAGAAGACAAAGGGAAATCATATGCAGAAACATTAAAGAAGGTTAAGACATTGTTAAAAGAAAATAACGCAAAAGAGGGTATAAGAGGGATCAGAAGCACCAAGGACGGCAGTCTACTAATAACGACGGAGAGAGACAAAGATATCGTGGACAAAATCAGTAAAGTACTAAAGGACAAAACTAAATCTGAAGGAAGCATAATAAGAAGAATAGGAGAAAAAAGGGACACTGAAATATTACATATAAGAGGAATTGACGCGGAGACAGATAAGGAAGAAATAATGGATGCTCTAAGAACGCAAATTACCGACCTAGACAACAAGGACCATAAACTAAGCGACCTAAGACCCACTGCCAGCAACACACAATCGATCACACTAACAATAAACAGAACGGACGCACTAGCTCTAATTAGAAACAAGACAATCAAGATAGGACTAGTAAGCTGCAATATCGAACGGAGGATCAAGATGTTACGTTGTCGCAAATGTTGGAGCTATGACCACAAAGAAGAAGCGTGTAATGGGCTGGATAGGACCAAATTATGCTATAAGTGTGGAAAAGAAGGACATCCTGCAAGAAAATGCCAAAATGTCGAATGTTGCCCGATATGCAACCAGGAGGGACACAAGGCCGGCAGTGGTCAATGCAATGATTTCCGCCGCTCACTTTCAAGGATAAGGAGAACGCAAAGAATAACACACTAAATGAAGCTCGTGCAAATAAATGCGGATCGGTCCTGCGGGGCCCATGACGTGGCCCATGCGCTCGCTTCCATGGAAAACGTGGACGTAATTATAGCAAGCGAACCAAACAAAAAGCTTACCCAGAAAAGAGGCTGGTTTCCGGACGAAAGAAATGACGTAGCAATTTACATCTGCAACAACAACATAAAAGTTGACAAGATCAAAAGGCACCAGGGAATTATCTGCATGCGTCTGGAGGGGTTCTCCCTATTTGGATGCTATGTTTCCTCAAATATTTCTATCCAGGATTACGAAGAATATATAGACAACCTGACAAATCTGATACAGATCGAAGGCAGCCAGGCGATAGTCTCGGGCGACTTTAATGCAAAATCAGCAGAGTGGGGCTCTCCAATAGGCGGCCACAGGGGACAACTGCTTATGGTGGCCTGTGCAAGAACTGGTCTTATCGTCATCAACAACGGAGGAGAACCGACTTTCGTGCGAAGGTTCTCTAAGTCCCACATCGACATTACATTCGGAACGGAACAAATAGCAAAGAAAATAGAAAACTGGAAAATTTTGGACACCGAAACGTTGTCCCCTCACAGGCATATAATGTTTGAGGTGAGGGATGCAACTAAAAAACGGAAATCATTTAAGGGAAGAGTCCAATTAAATGCGCGACTTTTTAGAGAGGTACTGGAAAAGGAGATGGAAAATGTAAATCAGATAAACATTACCCCACTAGAAGTAATGAAGGTACTTAAAAAAGTCTCCGGACTAGCAAGAGAGCGCACGGGGAACGTGAACACCAACAGCGTGCCCTATTGGTGGAGCGAGGAGCTGGCCGAACAAAGGAAATTATGTATGATCTCTAGACGGTTATACACACGAACACACCAAAGACCGGGAAACCACGAAGAACAGGAAAGAACATGGCAGCAGTATAAGGAAAAGAGGAACTGCTACAGGAACTTAATTAAAAAGGAAAAAAGAAGACACTGGGAGGGACTATGCAGTGATTTGAATTCTGATATATGGGGCGATGGCTACAAATTGGTGATGAAACGTTTCAAAGCCCTGGGACCACCTTTTCGTCTGGTGGATGAAAAAAGGAAAATCTTAATAAGCACCCTATTCCCGAACCGTAATGATAGATTAATCACTTGGCAGCGACCGGAAGCGATCGACCTGTTTTCACGAGAGGAGATAGAGGATGCAGCGCATAAGATCAAAACAGGCAAGGCTCCGGGCCCGGACGGCATCCCTCCAGAAGCCATTAAAGAATTTGTTGAAGCTGCCCCGACTTTTGTACTGGCGTTGATGAACTCGCTGATCAGGAAACAAGAATTTCCCGAACCATGGAAGATGGCAAAACTGGTATTGATCCACAAGACGGGCAAACCGTACGACCTGCCAAATGCATACAGGCCGTTGTGCTTGATCGATACAATGGCAGGAATACCACAAGGCTCCGTACTAGGACCCTTATTGTGGAATGTGATGTACGACC
Organism: Pissodes strobi; assembly: GCA_016904865.1. NCBI lineage: Eukaryota > Metazoa > Arthropoda > Insecta > Coleoptera > Curculionidae > Pissodes > Pissodes strobi. The sequence goes on along the minus strand of JAEQML010054995.1, from coordinate 31,588 downwards.
CGGTTCTGAGATTGGGATACCAGGATGGTGTGGATGCCATTGCATTTGCTGACGACCTTGCAGTACTAGTAAGAGCTAGGAGTAAGGAAGAACTAATAAATAAGACAGACGTTACTCTAGGCGAAATTAGCGGATGGATGGGGGAAAACCACCTGAGCCTGGCCCCAGAGAAAACCGAGGCGGTGATCTTGAGTGGTAAACGGGACCGAAGAGACATTGTTTTCAGCCTGGACAATTCGGAAATTAGACCAGCAAAATGTATTAAGTACCTAGGGATAGTGATAGGCGAAAATATTTCTTTTGGGCAACACGTACTGGATGTTTCCCAAAAAGCAAATGACAGAATGGCATCCCTAATGAGATTAATGCCCAATATTGGAGGACCAAGCAGCGCTAAGAGGGAAGTCCTCTACGGTGTGGTACAGTCTACTTCGCTATACGGAGCGCCCATTTGGCACGACGTTCTAAGAATCGCCAAGTACAGAATCATCTTAGAGAGTTCACAAAGGAAAGCGCTGCTTAGAGTAGCGAGCGGCTACCGAACGATCTCAACCGTGGCATTGCAGGTTATTACGGGGATTCCCCCCATAGATCTGCTGGTGGAAGAACGAAGACGACAGGAAGAGGCAGAAAATCGTGATTTCGAGAGGATTGAAGCCAAGAGACATTCACTACAGAAATGGCAACGAAGATGGGAAGCAAATAGTGACAAGGGCCAATGGACAAAAGTATTAATCCCAGATATAGAAAGATGGACTAAATGCCCGTACAGGAGGTTGGACTACTTCCTCACGCAGGCAATGACTGGGCACGGATCCTTTAAGTCTTACACTAGGCGACTAGGAAAGACGGATGACAGGTGTACCTACTGTGGCGAGGAGGACACGCCGGACCACACGCTATTTAAGTGCCCAAGATGGCATCGAACCAGACTAACATCATCCTTGGAACTTGGACTGGAGATATCTGCAGAAAACCTAGTTGAACAAATGACCCAATCAGAAAGAAACTGGCAAACAATAAACAAAATGCTGTATACTATTATGGCAACTAAAGAAGGAGAGGAAAGACAGAGGAACAGACTCGAAGAGCATCATGAGTGAAACAGACAGGCGCCCCCTTGATGTAGAAATCTGTGAGGATGGTTCCAAATGGGTGCGACACAAAGGAGGGGGAAGGGTTTAGCCGCTCGGTGCTCCTCGGAAGAGGACGCCAACCTGACACTACCTGGTCAACCAAGACCGCTCCGCGCCAGTCCGGGTGTCTGTCACGCAGATTCCTAATCCCCTCAAAAAAAAAAAAAAAAAAAAGAAGTTTGGGTTGGTTTGGGTTAGTTTGGGTTCCCGGGTGTGTTGCTGGTCCCATACCGGGCGCCTCCCCAAGCCGTGGATAGGGGAACGCTTCCCAGATATGGGTGGTACCGGGGAAATCAAATACCCGGGGCGAGCCAAAAACCAGCAAGGCGGCGTCTGATTCGGAGCGAACGGCCTCCAACGGGCGGACTGGGTTCGAAGCCGTCGAGAAGGCAACCAGCCTAGAGAAGGAAAACTCGAACAAACCAAAAAACACTTTGAAATTAGATGGCAGATTCAAAGGGAAAAGTTTACGGAGCAGGGGAGGGATACCCCAGTTCCGATCGGTGTCGCGGGTGAGCGAGCAGGCCCCGCCCGACCGTCAGCCAGCTACTGCCCAGCACTTACGGTAGGAGACCAGGCCGAGGTGCAGGAATCCTCTACTGGAATGAGAGTAGAAAAGGATCCCTTTGCAAGAAGGGATTCAATAACTAGATCGCCGCCAAGCAATGCTAGGCCAAGACTTCAAACACTGCAGTATTTAGACAGTAAGTTAGTGAGGCGGAATTCTGCCTGCGACACAACTGTCTTAATGAAGAGAAAAATTTTGGACACCTCCATGGAACAAGAGAACAACCAGGATCCCTATAAGAAAAAGTTTAAACGTCAAGCCGGACTGTTAAACATAGATTCGAACCGTTGGAAAAAATGACTATTGACATGAATACTCAAACCGATACAAAAACTACAACTAAAATGAAGTCAATAGAAACGCAGACTGCCCCCTGGCATTTCGAGAACCCCAAACACATCCAATCGCTCGATCATATAGACAGCTACGATACCTTTAAAACAATTCAGGACAAACAATGGCCCACTACGATTTTCACGAAAATAGAGATAAAAGAGGGAAGTCCTCTGTCAACTAAATCATCCGTAGTTAAAGTGGTTTTTGTCGAACAATCCGATCTAGATATGAATAAAGGTATTCAATCCAAGTTCAAATGGAAATATCCAGAACTTTTGGACACCAATGAAGAGTTCGTAGTGTTCAAACAGGCCATGAAACAGAAAGGGAAGGAGGAAGATGTGACAAGAATGTAAAAGATAATTAAAGTAGTGCTGGGTCCTACGAAGGAAAATCTTTGGAATGGTTTAAGACTTATAAAACACGAAACCGAGAAGGAAGAATGGGTAGCGCTACATAAGGTAAAACTGATAAACTTAGAGACTTTTAGAAAGATGACAGAAGCGGTGTTTCACGACACAAAAAATCAAATTATCATATACACGGATAGTAAACAAGAAGAAACAAAGGAAAGTTCCAAATCTCTGAACAGACCAACTTACGCTCTGATCATCGATTCGAAGGGAAGAGACTATAAGGACACCCTAGGCTCTATTAAAGCAATGGTTTCAAACATGAAAGCTAGCTTGGCGATAAAATCTGTCAAGGAGTCTAGAGACGGTAAAATTGTAATCATTACAGATAAAGATGCGGAAGCGATTAAAGAATTGAATGCCGCGATTAAAACAGTGTCAACAGAATATAGAACAAGAATTAATGGACTTCCATCAGAAGAGCGAGAAGCTATACATATTCGAGGGATGGATCCGACTACCACAAAAGAGGATATAGAATCAGCAATAAGAAAGGAGCTAAAGCTAGAAGAAGCTGTACTACGGATTAGTGATCTAAGACCAAACGCGCAAAACACCCTAGCAGCTACTATAACAATGAGTAGATAAGACTATAAAAGAATAGAACGTTTGAAATATATCAGGATTGGAATTGTCTGCTGTTCTAGAGAAAAAAGGTATAATCTGCTACGTTGCGGTAGGTGCTGGCTCTACGGACATACCGCAAGGGAATGTAGTGGTGAAGATAGGAGACAACTTTGTCATCGATGTGGAAAGACAGGTCACTCCCTAAAGGAATGCCCAAATGAGGAAGAATGCGCAATATGTCAAGCCAGCGGACATAAAGCGGGGTCGGGAAAGTGTAAGATTTTTAAATAAGCACTCTCTCTAAGAAGGAAAGAAGAAAAAACCATTTATGGGGTGACGACTAACCAGGAGGAAAGCACGGATTTTAAAATGAATACAGGATACAATGATCTAGAAGAAGGATTCAACCCAGGAAAATTTATAGAAATTCCAGAGTTTAGTGCAGCTATGAAGGCTTGTGAAGTGGTTGTGGACAGCTCTTCTAATGGCTCGAGCAAATAATAGAATTAGAATTAAAGTAATACAGATCAATCTCCACCGAAGCCATGATGCGCATGACCTCCTATATGCGACATCCAATGAAATGAAGATGAATATCTATGCAGTCACGGAACTCAACATAAGAGAAGGCACCAACCCAGGATGGATTATAGATGAGAATAGTGATTCAGCAATCAAATTAGTAACCAGTAAAACAACACCTTATGGAAGCAGTAGAGGTACAGACTATACTTGGCTAGAACTGGAAACGGTCGTCATATTTAGCTGTTATTTATCTAAGAACAAAACGGTAGAGAAATTCCTTGCAACACTTGATAACATCTCGGAGGTCCTGACACAAATACGAAAGGACGTAATAATTACAGGCGATTTTAACTCACACGCAATCGAGTGGGGTATGTCTCAAACCAACCAAAGAGGAAGAATACTACTGGACTGGTTTGTTGCAAACAATTTAGAAATCCTTAAGGAAGGCGATAGCCCTACTTTTTGTCGGGGTGAAAGCACCTCAATAGTGGCCTCACATTATTGCGCAGGACAGGGGAAACTCTGGTCCAGAATTGGAGAGTGTTGGAACTAGAAACCCTAAGCGACCATCGTTATATCTTTTTCGAAATCCAGTTATCCCAGGACAACAATCCGACTGAGCAATCCGGGTGGAAGTGGAACACTAAACGACTTAAACCAGACGCACTCGAACTGGAACTGCGCACTATAAGGACAGAAGATGCATTAAAAACGCCCATGAAGCTGGATGAAGCAATATCCCGGATTTGTGATAGGTCAATGCCTAGGCTGAGGTCAGGTAGATATCGTAGGCCTGTCTACTGGTAGACAGATGAGATAGCGCATTTAAGGAAGACATGCCTGACTGCTAGAAGACGTCTTACACGAAACAATCGTAGGGAGCAAATGAGATGCGTTGCGGACGAGACACATTACACCGAGGCAAAATTAAATCTAAAGTTGGCCATTAAGGAAGCTAAGCGGACAAGCTGGAGAAAACTCTGTGAAGAGGTTGAACAGAACTGTTGGGGTGACAGTTATAAAATCGTCACCAAGCGATTAAGTTTACTGTCTCGTAGGTGCGCCCTTAGTATGGAAACAACAATAAGGGAAGCGGATCGTTTATTCCCAAAAAAAAGAGCTAACCGAATGGACCCCAGTTGAAATAATTGAAGAAGACGTGCCACCTTTAACCACCGAAGAGATAGAAAGAGCTGACGAGAATCTTAGGCAGAAAAAGGCCCCAGGGCTCGATGGGGTCCCCATGGAAATATTAGAGCTCATCGCGAAAACGTACCCAGAATTCTTTATAAGCTGCTTTAATAACATGCTTCAGAGAGGTATATTTCCGGAGGACTGGAAAATCGGCAAGTTAGCGCTTATAGAGAAGCCGAAGTCTAGCAGCGAAGAAGCCGCCAAGTATAGACCAATTTGCCTCCTTAATGGGATCAGCAAATTATTCGAGCATGTAATACTTGCCAGACTAATGGAGACATTAAATCTTAAAGAAAACCTCGCTCCAAACCAATATGGTTTCAGAGCCGGATGCTCAACAGTACATGCCGTTCTAAAAGTACTAGAAGTAGCCAAAGCAGCAATATATAAGAAAAGTCATAGACACCGTAAAGTGGGTCTACTCGTGACCTTGGACGTTAAAAATGCGTTCAATTCCGCCCCATGGAAAAAAATAATAGAAGCAATAAAAGGACGAGACGCCCCACCATACCTACTAAGTATAATTCAGAGTTATCTGACACACAGAAAGATTGTATTGCAGGCAGAGGGACGGGTAGTACCGATGGACATCACCTGTGGAGTACCGCAGGGGTCAATCCTGGGGCCGACCCTCTGGAATATTCTATAGGACGAACTCCTTGGATTACAACAACCGAAGGGAGTTAGCCTAATTGGTTATGCGGATGACGTAGCAATTTTGATCCTGGGTAAGGACGAGACTGAAATACAGGCCAAGCTGGATATAACCATACCCAACATTATAGATTGGATGTCTTATAACAACCTAGAGCTTGCAGCAGATAAAACTGAAGCCGTAATTTTAACTTCTAGGAGAATCATTCCAGAGTTTCAATTAAACCTGTTGGATGGTCAAATAACAACCAAATCGGAATTAAAATATCTCGGGGTATGGATTGATAGTAAGCTAAAGTTTTATAAGCACATAGAAAAAACAATTGCCAAAGCAAGAGAGACTACATTAGCATTAGGGCAGATTGATGCCTAGTGTAGAGGGCCCAAGTGCAGCAAAGAGGCGAACTGTGCTTTCCGTCGCCCGGTCGATCTTACTATATGCTGCGCCCGTGTGGGAGCCGGCCATGAAGCTGAGAAAGAATAGAGCCCACCTGGATAGTACACAACGTCAAGACGCGATTCGCATTTGTAGCGCATATCGCATGGTCTCTACGGAGGCTTTGCATGTTATAGCCGAACTTGTCCCCCTGGACTTAGCGGCTCGGGAAAGATCAGAAGTGTTTGGCGCCGAAAAGGAGCTTAAAGAAAGAACAAGAAGGGAGGCCAGAGTCAGAGAAAGATCAATTGATGAATGGCAAGAGAGATGGAACAACTGCACGAAAGGAAGATGGACTTATAGGTTAATCCCAGACATCAGAAAATGGATTGATAGGAAATTTGGGGACGTTAATTACCATGTCACGCAAGCGCTTACTGGACATGGATGCTTCAAGACTTACTTGAGGGACATAGGAAAGAGCGAGGATTGTGATTGTCATTACTGCGGCGAACATGATACACCGGAACACACTGTCTTTAGTTGTTCGAGATGGGCGAACGAGAGAAACCATTGTAACGAGTCGCTAAACACAATTCTGAAGCCAGAAAAGTTTTTGGAAGTCATGACAAGCAATCGAGAAAACTGGATTTCGGTAGCGGACTTTATAATGAATATTATGAGAACGAAAATAGATGACGAAAGAGACTACGAAAAACAGGAAACGGGATAAGATCGCACGAAGGAATCAAGCATATTGAAGTAATGCGCGAGCGGTCCCAATATGCTTGATAGAAGAAGTGGGGGAAGGGTTTTAGTGGGTCGGCCTCGGCCGGAGTCCCGCACAGTTCTGGACGCTAGAATACCAATGTTCAGAATGGTACATAGACATGTATTTCCTAATCCCCACTATTATAATAAAAAAAGGGTTGGTTTGGGTTAATTTGGGTTACTTTGGGTAGCGCGCTCGTCTCATTGCGCTTGTTTGGCTAGTTAAAGTTAGTTTCGATTATTTTTGCTTAATCTGGAATACGGAAGAAATTTTCGGAGCTTCTCCTGTGTTGTCTCTAGACTCTTGTGACTCCGTGTCTTATTATTTATATTATTTTTTTTTGTTGCGAAGTCTAAACTGGCTGGTGCCGTCTAAAAGTTGTTAAATAAATTTAACGAAGGTTTCAAATAGAAAAGCTCACACCTGTGGAATCTCTTGAAAGAAAGCTATGGATATGAAAATTCGTGAAACCGCATACAATGTTTGGAAATCGAATTTTAAACCGATATTGACAAGGTTCATGTTATTATTCAATCGAAAATGCTCACAAGCTCGAAACTACAATGCCTTTATCTAAAATAATATTCAAAAAGAAATCTGCGATATGGCAGAACGTATTCGTGAGCAAATCCTTGGAAATATTATAACGAGCACGTACTCCTTCCTCTAGGAAGCTATCTTATACTTATATTAATATAATTTTTATTTCGTTGTTACATAGGGTAACATTTTTTTAACTGTTTTGGAAAAACAAATATATGCCTTTATTTTACAGGTTAGTTTGGGTTAATCTCAATTTCTAAAAATCATCTGTATTAATAACTATTAGGAACATTATAATGAAACATATTAATTAATTGCAACTATTTCGGTAAATTATTAAAGTTTTAAGTGAAAGGTATCATTACCGTGCATCCATTTTCTTAAAATAACCCTTTGTTATCGGATCTTACCTAAAATATATATTTGTCTGTTATCCCGGGGCGAAGAACCAATTCATCTGGGGATAAAACCTATTTAAATTCCTCTCTTCTTTAATTAAATGGTAAAATATATTATTTTGGCAGACTTCTTATTTTCTATATGACAATGACATTATTATTTTCTAAAACAAAAAAAAACTCAACAACTACCATCGGCCACTATATTTTTCAAATACCCATTTTGTCAATACCTCCACCTAGCAAAGGTAACATTATTAATAGAAATAACATTTTCCCCCGCAGTAATTGTTCCTAGAACAATAATTACTGTTCAACATTAATTTTATATATTTTAGTTGCTGGTCTTCTTAATATATGGCCATTTGCTAATTTCACATCTACTATACGTATTCTTACATCTTTAGCTGGATAAGTATGAATAATTCGACCCTTAGGCCAAACATTTCGTGGACCGTCAGGATCTACTATAATAACAAATTCTCCCTCCTTTAACGGGCTTCTTTCTTGATGCCATTTTGTCCTTTTCAACAAAAGGGGCATATATTCAGACAACCATCTTTTCCACAAATAGTCACATAGTTTTTGTGCTGCTCGCCATTTTCAAAGGAGATTTAGGTTTGTCTCCTTTGTAACAGCACATGATAACGCACTATAAGATGGTCCTATGAGGAAATGGTTTGGGGTTAAGGGTTCCAAATCGTTAGGATCGACAGACACGTGAGTTAAGGGTCTTGAATTGATCATGTTTTCCGCTTCCGCAAATATAATCCTAAGTACATATTCTTGAGGGTACTTTATTTTAAACATCTCATTCATGACTATCTTTACACATTGTATAAGTCTTTCCCATGTTCCTCCCATATGTGGTGCATGTGGCGGGTTAAAATTATTCCACTTTATGCTATGTAGGCTACAAAATTCTTTTTTTGCTGTTTCACTTAACAACCTCTTCAGTTCTTCAGATAATTCTTTATCTGCCAGTTTTAAATTTCCTTTATTATCACTATACATTTCGACCGGAAAACCTCTCCTACAACCAAATTGTCTTAAAACATGTATAAAACTGTTTGCAGAGAGATCATGTGAAATTTACAAATGTACCGCTCTAGTATCCATACAAGTAAAAATAACTCCGTATCTTTTTTCTAAACTCCTTTTAACAACCACTTTTATAGGTCCAAAGTAGTCTACACCTGTCTTCATGTTGGCTCCAAACGACAAATTGGTAATTGTCCCATTAGTGGTGGTTCAGGAATTGCCCTTTTAATTTTACATTTTTGAGAATTTCTGAAAGTATGTTTAACTGCTTGTCTTGCTCTTAAAATCCAATATTTTTCTCGTAATTTGTTTAGTACTACTTCTTGCCCCTGATGAAAACAATTTTCATGAAAATATCATATTATTTAATGTAATGTTTTGGGTCTAAAATAACTGGATGTTTAAACTCCTGTTCTGCGTCTATTAAATTTTCGAGTCTTTCTTTTAATCTAAGTATCCCATGTTTGTCAAGTTCTGGTGATAATGTCCAAAGTCGACTATTTTTCTGAACGCAATTTTTAGTTTGAAGATGTTTTATTTCTTCCGAAAAACAGTCTACCTGAATCTTTTTAAATAATAGTACTTCTGTTTCTTGTAGTTCATCCTTTCCTAAAACATCTTGAAGTTGATTCTTTTTTTCACAATTCTTTATGAATCTCAGCATATAAACGGTGCTACGTCTTAATCTGTTCCATTTTGAAAATCTTTGTAGATCAGGTATCTCAGGATTTTCTTTAATTGAAGTCATTAAAACAATATCTGTTTTGTATTCCATTGCGTCACAATCTATAGTGTTATCTGTTAAACTTTCTTGAGGCCAGTTATGAGAATCCTCTTTTAATAATTTAGGTCCAGATAACCATATACCATTCTCCGTATAATCCAGATCCTTGTTCTTTGTTGCTTCATCTGCTGGATTTAGTTTTGATGGTACATATCTCCATTGAGTTAGATAAATCTTGAATTTCGCCAAGTCTCTGAGCCACGAACACTTTAAAACGTCCTGTCTCAGATCTGATCCAATATAGTACTGTTTTCGCATCCGTCCAATAGAAAATGTTTGAAATATTTAATTTCATATTTTCTTTCAGAAAACTTCCTATTCTGGCACCCATTAATGTCCCTGTAATTCTAAGCGTGGTATACTTAAAGGTTTTAATGGAGCCACACGTGCTTTAGAAGTTACAAATGCCACTTGAATCTGAGTGTGTATTTGTACTCTAAGATAAGCTACTGCACAATATGACTTGTCTGAAGCGTCTGTAAAAATATGAAGTTGTACTATACCTTTGTGTCGATCTAGGGTAAAATATTGTCTAGGTATTTTAAATTTAAAAATACTTTTAAAATTTTCAAGCCAAACAATCCATTTTTCATATAAAGTGTTTGGAATTTCATCATCCCGTCCCAACTTGTTCTGGAAAGTTTCTTGTAATAGAATTTTTCCTCGAATCAAAATATTTGTTAGAAATCCTAAAGGGTCAAAAACTGACATTACCACTTTTAAAATATCACGTTTAGTGGGTATTCTGTTATTTTCTTTATGACAATGACATTATTATTTTCTAACAACAAAAAAATACTCAACAACTATCATCGGCCACTATATTTTTCAAATACCCATTTTGTCAATACCTCCACCTAGCAAAGGTAACATTATTAATACAAATAACACCCTTTGACACTAAAAATCCCATTAACTTTATATTAAAACAATTCTTATTACTCTTTAATACCAAAAGAAGGCTTTATTTAGAACCCACCCTGACAATGACATAACTTTTACATATGTAAAAACCACATAATAACATCATTAGGAGTACTTACCATCGCTCGTGCTATAAATGGCACGCATCGTAAAAAGCGTCTTAAGCGTCGAAACTTGAAAATGTCTGGAGAGTGGGCAAAATAAGAATCCTTTTTTTGTAAATCTAAGGGCGATACTGGATTGTTACCTTGAGAGTGTTAATTTAAGGGTGCATTTAGAATTCCACTCAGAGAGAGATAAATATGTTTGAAAAGTTGTTTGGTATTTACTTAAATCTATTTTATTTATTTTAAAATATCAATTAATATTTTACTTAATTTTCCAATATGTCCCCGGAGAATTGGCGCCTCGAGTACCAAAAAAAAATAAAGTTCGGCCTATTTTAGTAAATCCTCAACAGATTTTTATAGGAAGACACATTTTCGATGAGTGGATGCCTTGTTTTATTCCATTATTTCCACCTTTTCAGCATGTTCTATATCCGCACGTGACAATAACAATAATAACAAAATTTATCAATTTCCTCACAATATAATATGTTTCAGGAAATAATACTAGAATTCTAGGATGTAACTTTACAAAACCGAAGTAGGTAATCAGATTATTTAATTTCATCTCAATCGTATACGCATTAATACACAAACAAACATACACGCATAAGTAATATTAATCATAATCGAGGACCAGATTTTAAGTAATTAAAGACTATATCAATAAAACTCTTCGTGGAAGCGATATATTTCTCCAAAAATATTGCCTGCATTCGATTTTCATTCAATTTTTATTGGGGGCTTATTTATACATTTTAACCGACTGGCAAAAATACGCTGTAAATTACAATTTGATCCCGTCGTAATCATAAGAGCGTGACTTTATATTGAATAAATATCAGCTTTTGCATAATACTCCCATTTTCTCATTTCGCGACTTTACTGGTAACTGAAACTGTGTGGGACGAGGGGGTTAGAGTTGTAAGTCGGTTATTTGATTAGAATCGTTATCAAAGATCCGAGCTTACTCATGTTTTGTTGTGCATGTTGCCTTTAATAATAATAAAGCACAAAAAGCAAAGGTCGGATAGTGTCACGATACGTAGAAGTCAAAATGTCAAGTCCGCATGACAATTCGATCCTCCAATCGCATGTCACAACGAATATTAATTAAGAAATCAACGAACACCGACATAATATGGCTTTGTGCGATGGTATATGGACACAATTAACTTTTTACTTGGCGGTAACGATCAATATAAGTCAAAGTTATGCAAAATTAGTGTTTTATAAGATCACACTTACGTGAGTATTGACAATGCAATTCATTCAGCGTGCTCCGCTCGGTATATAGCCAGAGATTGAGGTGACCATGAAACAAAAATATTAACCAATTACTGTACTGACTGATCAATGATAAAAATAAAATGTACTCACCGGGGAACCTCTGTCCCCTTGCCTCATGCCAATATCCATCAATTTACACAATACTATATTATTATATAATGTCAGACATATGTCTTCTGAAATAGTTTGGGCTACCCCAGACGGTCCACTGCCGCTAAACAGTAAGCATCTCAACACCCGGAAACTAAGATAACACATACCGAGATCTTAGAACCCAAGTGTGCCAATCGAGGTGACAGGTGAGGGCCCTTCTAACTCACTAGTACCAACTCGAAGGCATACGCGCGAAAGGGCATCCCGGTCGATCGACCACAACGTGGTAATATCTTGCCGACCGGCAATAACTCTAGCATACCATCAAAACTCCTGCCATGGACTTTAATAACAATATAAACTATTATTCACATGTCGACATGATTTCACACAAAACAACTACACATAGGTAAACTATGACCACTTTATATACATGGTTCTTAATCGGCCAAAGTGCTAGCACTCACTGCTCTCACTGCCTTCGTTCTTGTTTTAGGTCTCTCCCAATCTCTGGATCATATTATTTGTTTATGTTAGAGTATCAGTTTTCAAGGGTATAAAGATAAATATCACGGACGGTTGGGTAACATTTTAAGTAATACAGGATGTTCATAAAAATACGTTTATTGATTATTTTAACTAACATTAGGATATTTTACAGTTAATCATGCAACATGACTTATAGCAGCTTATTTATGAGGTTTACAGAGCTCTAATCAACCCTGTTTACTCTAGGAATGCTAAAGAAACTCAAGAAAACTAATGGGTGAAAATTTAAAACTACTATACAATTCGAAATAGAAGTTGTCAATGAGCGAGAGCCCTCGCGAAGGAGGTAAATTATCTCTCACTCTCATGGATACACTACCTACTCCTAAAATAAACACAATAAAACAAAGACAGACCGTTTCGGAATTTGCTTCAAGAAAAAGATATTAAATATATTTGATTTAGGATCCATTCTATTTAATCAACTATGCAAAAATATTAGACAAGGTTACCGTTATTGTCAAACATGTCCCCGAAACATAATTGGAGCTTTAGACCTTGAACACTCTCCCTAAAACTAAATATCTACCTTGAGCTGAGGCAAGCACCTGTGTGGCCCCCTTAGCCCTTTCCAAAAGATATTGCCAGAACAGATGGCGGAACCACTCCAAGGAGATGAGAATACAAATTGCTGCATTTTTAACCGTAATCACTAAGAGAAATATTATTATACATAACACGAAAAATCTGCAACCTTTATATGAAAAGTTTTTCTCTAAACCCTGTAGGTAGGTCTTCTTCTACTTCTTGAGTACCATGCTGAACGTTGGCTACCATTTTGGCTATTATAACTTTATTGACTGCCGCGCAAAATTGGGATGTGGTGGACTTATGGAATCAATCTCGGAGGTTCTTTAGCCAGGATGTTCTTCTTTGGCCTGGCCCTCTTCTTCCTACTATTTTCCCTTGCATTATAAGGTGAAGAATTCAGTATCTTTCTGGATGTCGCTTCACATGAGAAAAGTATTCCAGTTTACGTATCTTAATTGTTTTCATTATTTCTGTATCCTTGCCCATGCGCAGCAAGGCGTCTTCATTTCGAACCATGTCGATCCAGCTAATGCGGAGTATTCTTCGGTACACCCACATTTCGATGGCTTCTAGCTTCTTTAGTAGTGTGTCTGTCAATGTCCAACCTTCGAATCCATACAGCAGTATTGGGAATATGTAGCACTTTACCAGTCTAATTTTTCTTCAGTTTGTTGCTAATACTCCGACTACAAAGTACCTTTTTCATTTTAAAAAACACATCTCTAGCCTCCTCTATACGGATTCTAACCTCTTTGCTCATATCCCAGTTGTCGTTTATATTGCATCCGAGGTAGGTGATACTGTTGATATTTTCAAGTAAAATTCCATATGCTGTAATAGCTGTTTGATGCACAGGAACTTTGCTGACTATCATATATTTAGTCTTTTTGGTGTTGAGCTTTAGTCCATATTCATCACAGACGATAGATACACTGTCGACTAGGATCTGTAGATCTTCTTGACTACTGGCAAGCAGCACCGTATCATCTGCGTATCTTAGGTTATTTGTATTTACGCCATTAACCTTGATTCCACTATCAATGTTCTCTAGTGCTTTCCTGAAAATGAACTCTGAGTATAAATTAAAAAAGAGTGGCGACATGATGCATACTTGCCGGACTCCTCTTCGTGTCCATACCTCCTCAGAGACGTTCTGAGCCACCCTGGCATTAGCTCGTTGATGCCAGTAAAGATTTTTGATGATGCGTAGGTCTTTGTCATCAATGCCTACTTGCTGGATAATCTCAATCATCTTATCGTGTCGCACTCTATCGAAGACCTTTTCAAAATCTATGAAGCACATATACACTGGATGGCTAATGTTTCTACATTTCTGCACGAGGACCTGGAGGCTGAACAGTGCATCTCTCCTTCAATTTTATTATATATTCTGGAGTGCATTATTCGCAGGAAGACTTTTAGTGCGTGACTCATTAGGCTGATGGTGCGGTATTCACTGCATCTTTTCGCATTACGTTTCTTAGGGATCGTTTCAAAGGTTGTTGGCATATTTCCAGTGTCGTATATTTTGTTGAAACGCAAAAGAAGGGATTGTTTGCCGTTCGTTTCCAGGAGTTTAATGATCTCTATAGGTATCTCATCTGGGCCTGCTGCTTTCCTGGTTTTCGCTTGTTTTATAGCCCTTTCTATCTCATTTATAGTTATCGGCGGCCCTGTTGTAATATCTTGGGTTTCGTTTTCAGATTTTTCGTCGTTAAAAAGTTCTTCTATCTACTCCTTCCACCTCTTTAGCTTATCTTGATCGTTTAGAATGAGTTTATCATCCTTATCTATGAGGTTGTTTGTTGTTTTGTTGTGGAGCCCGGCTATTTCTCTTACTTTTTTATACATATTAAACGTGTTGTGTTTTCTTTGTAGTTCCTCTATTTCAGCACATCTGTCTTCATACCACGCCTCTTTAGCGGCCCGTATTTTCCTTTGTATTTCGGTATTAACTTTCTTGTATCTTTCCGCGTCCTTGTTTTTACATTTTCGCCTCTCATCCATTAGACCCAATATTTCATCCGTCATCCATTGCTGCGTATTCTGATTGATCTTTTTCATCCCAGAGGTTGTGTTTAGTATAAGCGTTTTGACCTGATTCCAATGGTCTTCAATGTTGATTTGCTGTTCCGCTTCTTCAAATTTTCCTTCCAGCTCACTTGCTACTGTTTTCTGGTTTGCTTGGAGCTGATCAATATCTAATTTGAAGGATTGCTGAGGCTGCTTTACCTTTTTCAACTTCAGTTTAAGAACGCCTACTAGCAGATTGTGATCGGATGAAATATCAGCGCCCGGGAATGTTTTAACTGATTTAACTGTGTTACGGTACCGATTATTAATTGTGATATAATCAATTTGGTTCCTTATGATGTTATTAGGAGTATGTGCTGGAGAGGTCCAAGTGTACAGTCGTCGTCGTGGTTGTTTAAAGAAGGTGTTCATTACGGACAGCTGTTGTTCCTTGCAAAATTCAACAAGAAGGTCTCCTCTGTCGTGGCGAATTGAATCTCCTGAAATATTAATAAGGGGATAAATTCAAATATTCAGGGCATTTCCGGAATATTTTAAAAATATTTAAGGGTGAATTCCGAACTAAAAAACATGAGAAAATCGTTGGCGACAGCAGGATTTCTCGTTTCAGTTGATAATTAGTTTATATTTGCCATATTTATAACATGATTTTAATGATTACTTCTACGAACAAACCCAGGCACATTTGTTATATTTATTCATCTGGTTATTTTTCATTAGAAAATTACTATTTTCCCGGAACAATGACGTAGCGAAGTTCTATTAAGGGAGAGATATATATATTTATATATATATATCAGTTTATTAAAAATATTTATAAAACAAAGAACAAGGGCACTTTGCAGCTGCCCGGTTCCTTCCACTGTGGAGATCACTGTTACTATGGAAACGTCGTAGTTGCTATGGTAACGTCCTCGATTTGAAGGAAGGGTATTAGTCAATCGCTCTTAGTATTCATGTTGGATGAAACAGATATGCAAATATTACGTTAATTGGAAATTTTTATATATTTTTTTATTAACTATGTAATTGAATATTAAATCTACTGTAAATTGCATGGGCATAATTTGGGTAAGGGTGGCATTTAGAAATTAACTTATAATATCTGCTTATGGTTTTTAAATTGAAATAAATGCATACTTACCAATCACTGGTCACAACAAAATATACAAAGTGAAAAGGGACAAACCAAAATGTGCACTTACAAAAAGAAAATAAAGTTTACTACTAACAAAAAACTGTAAATTTACTGGGTTTTACAAAAAATGTAGATTTCATAAACAAAGAGGGATATTAGAAATTTAAAAAAGCAATAAAATTTTGTCTTAATACAAGACTAAAAAAATACCATCTAAATAATTTTGTGTGTGTGAAACTCGGTATAATTAAAAATTTTGGTAAAAAACACGTTTCTCTTTTACATCCTTTGACACACTTTGTCGGTACATGGTGTACACAGGAAAGGCTAAATGTTAACCCAAGCAAAACCGTAGTGACCCCATTCACAAAAACTTAAAGCACCCACTTTGGGAGGGACAACTGGGGTTAAGCTGCGTATTTCGGCAACCCTATTCCAGACGAAAACTCCCCACAAACGAGGTTAAGTATCTTGGCATCGTTCTTGACCAGAAGCTAACCTGAAACCCACACCTCGAAAGAACTATCAAAAAAGCAACGGCAGCGCTTTGGGCCTGTCCGGCCTGTCGACGACTCTTTGGTAAAACATGGGCGCTAAATCCCTTCATCATCTGGTGGTCTTATAACACTGTTGTTAAGCCCATTATAACCTACGCCTGCTTGGTGTGGTGGGTAAAAACAAAGGAAATAGCAACACAGCGAAAGCTAACAAGAGTACAAAGGCTCGCCTGTCTGGGTATAACAGGGACTATGAAAACGTGCCCCACAGCAGCTCTGGAAACCCTACTTAACCTCCCTCTGCTGGACACATGCATAGAAAATGAGGCCTATTATACCAGTGCTTATAGAGTCACTCAGACACAAAAACTGAAGTCAGGAAACCTAACTGGCACCTTGAAATTCTGGAGGACATACAGATAGAGGCCATGACCAAACCAACCGATACAATGGAATCAAAATTCCATTTTGATCGCTTCTTTGAAGTGGTAATTCAAAACCGCAGTAATGCAGGGGAAAGACTAAAACGACTAGAGAGGGGATCACTTTTCTGGTATACAGATGGATCAAAGATGAAAGAAGGAGTGGGATCCGGAGTTTACGGACCTAGGTGTCGAATCTCTGCACCTTTAGGAAACACTTCCACAATCTTTCAAGCAGAACTAAATGCTATCAATATAGCCAACTCTGAATGTGCCAAAAAAGGCCTAAGCGGTGCAAAGATCTATATCCAATCAGATAGTCAAGCAGCCTTAAAAGCGCTAGCATCTAGCAGAATTTACTTCCGGCTAGTGTGGGATTCTCGGATGGCTGCAGATCAACTGGCAAACAGAAACAGACTCACCTTAATGTGGGTACCAGAGCACGAAAGTGTGGAAGGCAACGAAGCCGCTGACCAGCTCGCATGGAATGGTGCACAGACTCCCTTTTGCTGGCCTGAACCATTCTGTGGCATCACTAGAGGACACGTAATGAATTAACTCAGAAATTGGGGAAAAAGGCGGAAAGAGACACATTGGGACAATGCACCTGGGCAGAGACAGGCCAAGAGACTCATCTCTAACTCCACTAACTACACAAAAAAGCTTCTCAAGCTACAAAAAAAAATAGATAAAACTGGTTGTAGACCTTCTCACTGGACATGGCCCCTGGAGGTACCACCTCAAGGAAATGGGGAAAACCACTGACGAACAATGCAGATTCTGCCAAATTATGGCTGAAACGTCAGAGCACACTCTGCGAATGTCAGGTACTGACTCGCCAAAGGTTGACGCATCTCGAAAATGCCCTTGTGGCACCGGGTCTACAAAAGCTCAACCCTCGAAATATTCTGGGATTCTCGAAGGAGATAGGAATTTTCGTGTAAAATAGAAGGGTATACACAAAAGATCAATTCTGGTCGACGTGTTGAAGGGCAAATCTTGCCGAGCAACCCCCCTACCTACCATACCATACCCTGTAGACAGCAAGATGTTTTAAATTAATAAAAACCTGAACAAAGAGTGTATCGTTATCTTTATTCATTCCCAAAATATTTTACTCCAAAGTTAACCCAAAAATTCCGGTGGTTCGTTTGAATTGCCCATTGTAATTAAATTAAAATTCCGTGTAGACGCCACTGATCAATTTTAAAACGGTATGTTTATTTTTCCTGTAAAATTTACGATTTGTTATATTCAACGCCCCCCGTATTTCCCTAACCAAGTCATTAAAGACCATAAAGCTTTTCAATAAACATAACGTCGGTAATCACCTGTAAAATTGCTTTTGAATCACCCTGTATATTAGAAAATAATTTTAAACATACGCCTGCCAATGCCCTTCAACTCTTCCAGCATTTGTTTTGATATGTTTGGCATTAAAATAGCTATTATTGGACTTTTCCACATTATTGGGTCACCCTGTAAGCAGAATATCATCAATACGACTAATATATTTTTTATACGAGCGGGTGTAAAATACAATTGTAAGCCCCGATTTGCGGGCGTTAAATGGCACTTTTACGCCCTAGAGCGTGGAGACCAAAATGAAACAGAACTCTTAAAAAAAAATGAAGACTTTCAAGGGTGATCTTCTCTAATATGATTAAGTGCTAAAAAATAAGCATGAAATTAAGAATGATGATATCTAAAAAGTAAGGATTTCGGCTTGCTTATAAAACATCCTTTTTCTCTATTTGTACAGCGTATATTTTTAATCTTATTTTAGTATATACAGTAACATCAAAATTAAACTGAATATAACGTACCTACGACAAATTGTTGAACCCATTTCTGAGACATGTACTGAATTTTGAAATTGATGGTAATAACGGGATATCTTGCTTCAATTGAGAACTAGTTATATTTGCCATATCTACAACATGATTATAATTACGTGTACGAACAAACCAAGAAACATTTGGTTTGCTATTAAAATTTTCTTTGAAAAATTATTATTTTAAATCGTCCTCTCACCTGAATAGTGGCGTACTGAACTTTTTTATAGGAGAGCTAAATATGAAATATATATTATAATTTCAATTTATTAAAAAATACATAATTATAAAACAAAAAACAAGAGCAATTTGCTGTTACCCGGTTCCCCCCATTGTTACTACGGAAACGTTACAGTAACTATGGTAACGGCCTCGATTTGAAGGAAGGGTGTTAGTCAATTGCCCTTAAAGTTCGGGTACGATGAAACAGATATACAAATTTCACGTTGATATATTTCATTAACTATGGAGTTGATTATTAATTGCGTGATACTTTGCGTTTTGGGGCAAGGGGATAATTTTGATACGGGCGGCATTTAGAAATTAATTTATAATATTTCTTTAAGTTTAAATTTGATAATTCTATTTCTATATAGGTGGAAAATAGCCAGATATGGCGAATACTGACAGCATCTGATCCAGAGTGGGCGGCTGTCAACAGCATTTGCACCCAGAATGGGCGGCTGTATACACTAACTCGTCAACACGCACGGCTAGCGCGGCGTTTTAATTTAGCCATTCCTCTCAAAGCAAATGCCATGTCAAATTCTAAAACTGAATTACCCCAGGTGAGTGGGATATTAAATTCAAAATCTCACACTGATTTATCGGTCTGTCCCAAGGATTCTGGGGGGGACAAAAATTTGACAAGAAATTTAAAAAAGCCAAGAATTTTAAGAGTAGCAACTTTAGTAAGAACTTTACTATCAGAAGAGAAATTTACCGAAATGGAGATCGAGCTAGAGAAACTAACTGGGATGTAGTCGGTGTAAGTGAGGTCAGAAGACGCGGCGAAGGTCTAGAAACACTCAGATCAGGACATATGTTCTACCATGTTGGAAACGAAAATGAGTCAGTTGGGGGAGTCGGATTCTTTGTACATAAAAATCACTCCAAATCTGTCATATCGATACACTCAATATCACCAAGAGTAGCATACATTATCTTAACGCCAGATATAATATCAAGATTATTCAGATTTATGCACCCATCACTGACCATATAGATGAGCAAGTGGATATCTTCTATGATGAAGTTGCTGAAGCTATAAAGCAAAGTCCAGAACATTAGACCATTCTGTGCGGAGACTTTAACGCATAAATCGGGGTAAAATCTGACCTATCTGAAGTAGCGATGGGAAACTTTGGTAGCGATGGCGGAAATAACCGAGGTGAGACATTGCTGGGCTTTCTTCTAGAAAACAATCTTTACCAAATGAATAGCTTCTTTCACAAAAAACTATACCGAAGATGGACATGGAGAAGCCCAGACGGCCAAACACACAACGAAATTGATTACTTCATAATCAATAAGAAAGATATATTTACAGACGTTACAGTTATTAATAAGTTCTCTACAGGAAGTGACCACAGAATGGTAAGGGCTACTATTAAGATAAACCTAGAAGTGAAAGGACACAAGATGGTAAGAAGCGAAACAAAAACACCGACATGGACCCATCCACAAAACGAAAAACGTTTTCAGAAGTATATAACTGAAAATCTAGAAGCGAGCTGGCTACCTGACCCCGACATAGACACCTTAAACAACCTTATAGTGAACACAACGAGTGAAGCCCAAAAGAAATTTTATCCAAAGAGAGAAAAAGACGAAAAAATTACCCCAGAGACAAGGTTGAAGAAGGAAGGGCATTAAGACAAAATACAAACATTGATCACAAGAGATTCGAAATATTAACAAGAACATTTCGAATTCAATAAGGAAAGACATACGAAAATGCAAAGAGGAAAAAATCATGCAAACCATTGAAGACAACAAGAGCACGAAAGTCCTAAGAAGAAAATTCGAAAATGGAAAGAAATAAATATTCACACTTAACGATATGCAAGGAAACCTTACCATAGCATAAAGAGAATAGCAAACCCACTCCGCCTGAAATCCCGTGTCGAGATAGGGGCTGCTGCGCATCTAGTTGCCATATTCTCAGCCGCTCGAGCTAACAGCACAGCTTATACATACACTTACACTGGCCGCCGGCTGCTGCATTGGAGGGGGTGTCTATGCGCGTAAAAGTTTATTATTTTTACAACATAGGAACGAAGCGAGAGTGGGCGTGCTGTATGTTATATAATGCTGTGACCTTACTTCAAACAGGGAGAAAATAATAAAGGTGGTAGATGATAGTAATATAGCTGGCTACTCCCTTATAAGATGTGATGCTGCAACGCGATACACAGGAGGAGTGTTACTTTTTGTGAGAAGTGATATATCACATCATGAATATGGACCCATGTACTCTGAGGATGGTAATTATTGGTGTTGTTTTATTATTGCTAAAATTAATAATACAAATTGGTCTATTGGCTATTTGTATAGATCTCCCAGTTGTAGACTAGCATCATGTTTACCCAAATTAGAGTGTATTATTGAAGAAAACATGACAATAGGTAGGAAATGTATATTAGTGGGGGATTTTAATGTTAATTATTTAAATAAGGATGATTTTTATTGTAAAAGGATTATTAATACACTACAGTCACTGGGAGTAGAGCAAATGGTTAGGGTTAGTACAAGAATTATGGACAATAATAGTAAAACCTTAATTGATTGTGTTTTAACAAATTAATAGGGATAGGCTAGAACACCAAGTTTTTAAAACACCAAAGATTAGTGATCACCTAATTATAGGGATTAGGATAGGAATTGATAGTGGTATAAGGGGTAATGAAGCAAATAAAGTAGGTAATTTAAATACAATTTTAACTAGATGCTTGAAGGCTCAGGCTTATTATAACTTAAATATTGATCTTCTGGACTGTGATTGGAATGTCAATAGTGTAAATGTGGATGTTGTATTTCGAGATATGCATGAAAATTGTAAGGCTGTGATAAATACTCATTATCCAATTAAAGAAATCACATGTAAAAATAATGGAGTTCCTTGGTATGACTATAAGGTTAGAGAGGCAGCTTTAGAGCGTGATAAAACATATAAATATTTCGTAAATCACAGTGAGAATAGTAATAGTGTAGATCTCTGGACTGACTATAAAAAAAAGAGAAATGCAGTGGTAAGTTTATTGAAACAGAATAAGATAAAGTATTATTCTCCAATTCTAAGGAGATGTGGAAATGTTTTAAAATATTAGTTAAAAATAGAAACGAATCTATAAATTATAAAAATATTAATTTTGGGTCATCTCAACACAAACTGTTTGTTAAAACAGAAGGGGAAGCTGCATCAATGTTTAATCAATATTTCACAACAAGTATTGCAGGATTGACAGATAGTTTCGATGTATCATTGGAGTGGTGTAGAGCAAATTTACCTCTGGTTGGATCTTGTTTATATGAATTCGAGCTCATTACAATAACAGAGTTAAAAGAAATTGTATTTACATTAAAAAACTGTAATAATGTTAATAATGTCCTAAACTCATAATTTTTAAAGAGGACTTTTAAAACTACTGGCTATGTGGTTCTCAACTTTGTGAAATGCTCATTGAGAAGTGGCAGTTTTCCTAAGGATCTAAAAACCAGTGCAATTATTCCAGACGACAAACATAGTATCTCTCAGTTCACAGTCAGATTGTTTCCTACTTTAATAAAAATCACCTTTTTTGGGAAATTAATCAGGGTTTAGGAAGGGGCATTCTTGTGAAACAGCCATACAACTTACGATTTCAAAATGGAAACAATTAATAGATAAAGATCAATATGTCATTGCAGTGTTTCTAGATTTGCAACGGGCCTTTGAAATAATAGATAGGGATATTTTATTGGAAAAATTGGTTTATTATGGTCTTAATAATAAATTTTTGAAATGGTTTAAGGAGTATCTAAATGACAGACAATATGTGCGTGTGGGACATAGTGAATCTCCAAAAACTGCTAATGGATTTGGAGTTCCACAAGGAAGTGTACTTAGTGCTCTATTGTTCATAATTTTTATCAACGATATTAACTATGTAGAGGGTCTGGAGTTCATTAATTTGTTTGCAGATGATACACTCATTGCATGTAGTGGCTCTAGTATCCAGGGAGTAGTTGATCGGATGTAGACATTACTGGGGAACATTGAAAAGTTTTTGCAATTCAATAAGTTGAGACTAAATGCCGATAAAACAAAAGCCATGCTAATTGGTAGCCGTAATAGGATTAAAGATGTTGATAGGAAAAGCATTAGGTTATTATTACATAATCAAGAATTGGAGTGGGTAAGCCAGATTAAATATCTTGGATCATTAAAATGTCATTCTGAATATATCCACAAAAAAATTTCCAAGAAGCTTTTCTTTTTTCATAGAATAAGTAAATGTTTATCCTTATTCTCCCGAATGACTGTTTGAAAACTACTATACTTACAACCCCATTTTGATTACTGTGCTAGTATACTTTATTTGGGAGATGTGGGTTCAGTTCAATCTTTGCAGATTTTGTACAACAGGGGAATGAGAACTATTCTAAGATGCAAAAGGTATACACTCCAATAGAATTAATGCAGACTACTCTTGGATGGCTTACGGTAAGGGAAAGATATTGAGCTATCTCACAATGTTATTTATTTATAAACTTAAAAGGGGCATGTTTGCAGCATATTTCAATGAGTATATTTTGTTAAGGGGACAAATCCACTTACATGGTACTCGAAATGTTGATGATTTTACAATACAAAAAACATGGTGTGACTATATCAATTTTTTATAGAGGAATGAATGAGTTTAATAACTTACCAACTAGCATTAAGAATGCTGAATCTATTCAAAGTTTTAAGAGATTGTTAAGATTGTATATTCGGTGTTTTGCATTTTTTTATTTTTAGTACTTTGTTGATTTTTTTTGTTGTATGATATATCGGTATTTAGTATATTATCTTTTTATTCTGGATTGGATGTCCATGTCTACTGATATATATTGTATGTTTCCACTCTCTAACCTGTAAAATTGGCTTTGTCGTGAAATTATTTTATATCTATTAGTAATGTTGTTTGTATATTAGGATTTTTCTATTTGAAATAAATTATTATTACTAAGTACTTATAGAAAAAACTATTGAGTACAACCGACCACTTGTTCTACTGTTCGTGGACTTTCAGAAGGCATTTGACACTGTGGAGTTGGATGCAATTATGAAATGTCTAAAGGAATCACGTGTGGACTACAGGTACGCTAAAATTATCCTAAACATCTTGGTATAGGAATGCAACAACTACAGTCAAACTCCACGCCAACAGCAGACAAATTAACGTCAAACGCGGAGTTAGACAGGGAGATACCGTGTCGCCTAAACTATTTACCGCTATTTTAGAACATGCGTTTAAGGACCTCACGTGGGACACCAAGTGAGTCAGAATCGATGGCGAACAACTAAATCCCCTTCTGTGTGCTGACGACATAGTTCTAATAACCGACAATCTAGAAGATGCTAAGAACATGCTTATAGATCTTAAAAATGTCTCACAGAAAGTCGGATTGCAAATCAATTACAGCAAAACAAAGATGATGACAAACTTAGTACCAAGTGAACAAATAGAAGTGGACGGATCGACAATTGAACTGGTGGAAAAATACATATATCTGGGACATGAGGTAAAAATCAGCAGATACAATCAAACGTGCGAACTGCCAAGGAGAGTGACTCTGGGATGGGCAGCATATGGCAAACTAAGCAACATGTTCAAGTCCAACATACCAATTACACTAAAAAGAAAAGCTTTTAATCAATGCGTGTTGCCAGTTTTAACATACGGGGCAGAAACCCTAACTCTTACCAGATCATCAATAAAGAAGCTACAAATAGCACAACGAAAAATGAAAAGATCAATGCTTGGACTGACATTAAGGGTCAGGGTGAGAAACGAGGATCTGCGAGGAAGGACTAAAGTAGATGACATTATTGAGCACATTACTAGGGCAAAATGGCGATGGGCAGGACACATTGCAAGGTTAAAGGACGGAAGATGGACAAAGAGGATTCTGGAATGGAGACCTAGAGCCGACAAAAGAAGCAGAGGAAGACCACCGACACGCTGGGCAGATGATATAAAAAGAGTATCATCCAACTCTACAGCTCAGGATCGGAAGACATGGACACGTTTAGAGAAGGTCTATGTTCAACAATGGACAAGCAGGGCTGGATGATGATAATGATGATTTCTATATAGAGTGTAAAATAATTCAAGTTTGAAAACCAAAATAAAGGGTGAAATTCAACCTTAATTGACCGTTATATTGATATATTGAACAATTATTTACGTTTGTGATACTTATTCGTCAAAATGCAATCCAATTTGAAAATATACTTTAAATCGTCTTGCCTCGAACCATAACCTCGTTTATTCCTTCCGTAAATTCCTCATAGAAAATATGCTCATCCGGCTTAAGCTCGTCATATTTTCCACTAAATGGGGACTTTGTCTTGATATTAAATTAGCGGGAGGTTCTTTTATCATTTACCGGCAGGTGGTAAGATTCGTGGGAGGGCAGGTTGCTTGTAATAACACTAATATTTACTTTATGAAGTTAATTCGTAATATTACGGTAAATATGCACATCAATGCCAGCGTTTAAATTAAAATTATCATTTTTTAGAATTAAATTTTTTAAAATAATATAGCTTAATTAGAAAATCATTCGATGGCACTAATGTTTGAGAGAGTAGCAGGTAACATGATTATGCCGCCTCAGTCTTAAGCTTTAAAAAATAATCGAAACCTTACTGAGCTATGGCTTTGCCATTTATGTTTTCAATTATAACTTAATGACAAATTAATTATCTACTAGCTACACCCAAGAATAATAAACTAAAGAAGGATGGTTACATTAATCGGATTTTTTCACCGACAGCTGCTCCGTCGCGTCGTGACGTAGCCACGCGACGAAGTTGGCGCAAAAGCCTTAACGTACATATGGCAAAGACGTACGGGTAAGACTATTGTTCTTGTTTAGAGTTTATAAAAATGTGTTTAAATTCAAAATTTTAAATGGATAATAAAATTAAACTATTTCTTATGAAATTACTGTTTTTCTTTTTATTAATAAAGAATGGAAAAGATTTTTCTACTAGCTTTTTGTATTTGAATTTAAAGAAACCTGGATAAGTCAAAACTAAACAGAAGTATAACGATTCGTATTCTTTTATTTCCATAATTTATAATAATATCTCAACATGTTTCGCGAACCTTCATCAGAAGTGAGATGTCTCACTTTTGACGAAACGTGTTTATTATTTATTCATAAAATGTGGAAATAAAAATGTATTTTTTACTTACCAAAACTTTAACTAGAACTGGATTGACAGATTAAAATGCAACCTGAGTTCCTCAAAACAACGTTTAAAAAGTCCGATTAATAGTTTACTGGGCTAGTAAAAAATCCTAAGACGCAATCAACATCGACAACATTTGTAATTTTTTATAGGCCATCAATATCGCTCGTATCGAAAATGCAAAAATAAAAGCGACTATAGTTAGGCCTAAAAGAAATTTATCAAATACCTGCAGTTTTAATTAAATGGCCGTTTTAGGCCGGACATTCAGTTCTGTAGTTTAAACCCAAAATATTCGTCACATTCCAAATCATGGGTCCGATGAAAAGTCAGAAACAATTATTGAACGGAAGCGCTAAAAGGTAAAAATCCAAATTAACATAATGCTTATATTTGTAAAATGACCCATACAGGAAGTAGAGCTAAATTGGAAATATTGTAGCAAGCGAAGCAAAGTTCGCCTATGAATGATTTTCGTTATTAAATATTCATAATGGGCTTGGAATGTAAAATATATTACATGATCAGAGAGAAGGAATTTACAGATTTTTGCAAGTTTGATGTGGGGGCAGATCTGCTGATAGGAGAGTAGGCCCTACAAGTTTAAAGTAAAAAACATTGCTGAAAAAAACAATGTCACAATAGTTATAGAACTCTTCCTAACTGGTGAAGAAGCAGCATATTTTGTGTCTGTGCCTTCGCTTGACTCTTATGAAATTACCCCCTTATATACCAACCTATACCAGTCGTGCTTTTGGTCCCAGGCTAAACACTTAGCCTATGTGGCACAAGAAACCGAGCCTCAAAAAATGAGCCTTTGCGGCTCAAAAAATGAGCCTCTTCGGCTCCAAAAAAAAGACTTTGAGGCTCAAACAATGAGCCTTTGCAATATAAATGAGCCTCTATAGATCATATTAGTGATTCATTAATACGACTGAATTATGATGTACTACCCAATTTGTCATACAGTACTTTCTTTAGAGTATCTATACGATGACCAATATTCTGTTGTTCATTTCAGATAGCAACTTCATCCACATTCAAAAGTCTTGGAGAATTATACGACGAGCCTTTAGAAAATGTAATTCTTGGAAGAATAAAGATTGCAGCAACAAGGTATCTACCTGAAGGATAGGAAACCTGGAAGGTATGTGAAGATCATGACCAGCCACTCTTAATAAGTTGCGTTTTTCTCTACCAGCAATTGAAATTGCTAAGGCTTTTGATCCAGAAGCTAGTTCGTTAAAAGAGAGACTATACAGAGACATGAAAGTTAAAATGTTTACTTGGCCCTTTTGTAGGGGTCTTACACTTAGTCCTCCGTCTTTGGCCCTTCATTTAAGAGCTTCTGCATTACATTTTGAACTAATCTCACAGTCAGTCAAGGGTTTAAACTCTGTTCACATGACTAGAAAAGAAGCATCAAGGCTTCTTGGCGACACGTCTGAATCTGCATCAGAAGAAAGCAGCCAACTCTCTTCTTCACTTGTGCAAAAAAGACGTTCATATAGCAGCTCTTGAGGAGGAAGCTAGAGAGGAAGAGAACATGGGTGGTTCTGAGAGTAACACAGCTTCGTGAAGAGCTCCTGATTTCGTTGCTCCGTGGGCTCAAGCTTCTTTTGATTTTACGCCTATAACTAAAGAGCAAGAACCGTCTGTTCCCAAACCGAAAGCCGAGATTAAATCGCAAGGTATATCTTGTCAAAGATTGGGGGAATCATTATGGAATAAGATAAGATATGTCTATGTTCTGAAGAAATTACACGATTCGCTCATTATCTCTAAACCCACAGTTAAACATTTGTCGCCCTCAAATCCACATTAGGTTTTTTAAGAGAAGACAGAGGGATCCTATGGCACAATTAGGCATGGTCTATTGCTACAAAGATCTGCTTTTCACACAGCTTTTAATAGAATTTTAGAAGCCTGTCCTGATGCAGCTAATGCAATAACTACGGAGTTAGCTGGAGAAGATTCTGCTTTTAGACAATGCTCCGATGATTTGCTGCAATATGTTTGTGGAAAAAGAGCTGATGCAATAGAACTGAGAAGAAAACTTCTTTCTCCATTGCCTTCTCAATAGCATTCCTCGTTCGGAGCCCGCGCTCTTTGATGATTCTAAGGTAAAAGAATTATTCAAAACGCAAGAGTTTAACTTAAGGCCTCTTAAGAGGAAATATCTTTTGCCAGACAGGATAACAGGACACACAAATACCCTCGTGAATCAGTCAAAAAGCCCCAGAAGCCTCACTACAATAAAGACAGACAGAAACCATCAAAGAATATTTCGACTACTTCCTATGATTCAGGATTCTATAAAGCAAGACGAGTCTTCCAGAGGCCAAAACCGGGCTTCACGTCGATTTTGACAGAATGAATCCAGAAAACTGGGAAACCGGCCAATTAAAATATTATGTCTAAAATTGGGAGGCAGCCGCGGCCCCGAAAGTACTGCTGAGCATGATGACAGGCTACTCGATTTCCTTCATAAGAAAACCACCGCTCATTCCCTTTCCAGAGAAATTTTACAACAGATTGGAAACAACAATCAAGGACAACATGTCGCTATAAACTTCCAAAATGATAGCCACTGGGGTCTTAAAGAAGGCTCCGTGCAATCTAGAATCGGGTTTCCTGTCAAAAGTGTTTTGGTTCCAAAGGGAGACGGGTCAAATCGCCCAATTTTCGATTTAACTCGACTAAACCAATTTCTACATCTAAAAAAGTTTTGCTTACAGGTGAAGTTGGGTTTATCATAAGCGTATTTCCACATTCCTATAAAAGAAGCCCACCAATGTATTTTGGCAGTCTCAATCCAAAAACAAATTTTCTGCTTGACATGCCTTCCATTCCAGCTTTCGACGGCTCCTCTGGCTTTTTGCAGGATTTCTAGTGAGCCAAAAGTCACGAGGAACTGAAAAGGCACGCGTATATAGCAATAATATTTCTCACAGACCTTGGATGGAAAATAAACTACAAGAAGTCGACCTTAGACCCAACTCAAAAGATAGATTTCTTGGGCGTAGGCTGGGATACGCAACTGGGTCAAAAATATATTCCACAAGAGAAAATAGATTCTATAAGAAAGAACCTACAGAGGCTAATTCAGTCGGGTGTTTGGAATTGGCAACAAGCGAAATCACTTCTTGGAAGCTTAAATTTCGTTGGATTCGTAATACCTTTGGGTCGGCTTCAAGCCAGCAAAGTTCCACCAGAAAATGCGCAAAAAGAAATGTTTTATATCCCCTTAAGAGCTCCTCAAGATCTGAAATGGTGGTTAAACAACCTGAATCAGAAATCAGAGATCTTTCTTCCAACAACGGACGCCTTTTTAACCACAGACGCATCCGAAATGGGCTGGAGAGCTCATCTTCTGGACGAAGAGATCAGTGAAACTTGGACAAGAAAATACAAATATTGGCACACAAACAGAAAAGAGCTGTTTGTAGTTTACAGAGCCAAAAAGGGCCATAAAGTTATACAAACAGAGGCTCAAAAACAAGACATTTCTGATCCAGTCCAACAATCAGACACTAATTACTTACATAAGAAATCAAGGGGGTATCAAATCTCGGAATCTCTTATTAATGACAGAAAAGATTCTTATGTTGGCGAACCAATTCCAGATCCGGATCCTAACACGACGTATTCCAGGAATATACAATTGTGTAGCGGATCATCGATCGCGTCACAGACCTTTGTCGGATTGGCATTTGAAAAAGATGCTTACGTGGAAGATCTTTTCCAACTGGGGCCTTCCAGCTGTAGACCTGTTTACGTCAGTCAATTTGCGGGAGACTCGGCGGCAATGTTCATCGATGCGTTCAGCCGGAGATGGGACTTGAAACTTGCATGGGTGTTTCCTCCTCCAGCATTAATTCCGAGAATCTTGTAGCATCTCAACAATGCCAGAGAAATGTATATCCTAATTGCTCCAAAATGTCCCCAAGCATTTGGCTGCCCGATCTACAGAGAAGGGCCCTGGAGAAACCAATATCACTTCGCAATCTTCGTCTTCACCTGGTCGACACAGTCAGCAACCGTCCTCATCCTCAAGTCGAAAAGTTATCTTTGGAGGCTTGGAAGATTCTGGGTGGAATGGTTGGCACTTCAGGAGAGCTGGTACCTTAAAGACTTATTCCGCTGCTTGGAAGAGGTGGACGGAATGGGCTAAACAAAAATCTATGCCAATTAATAGCTCTATAGTACGGAAGATGTGGCATTTTTTTGAGCTCAAAGTAAGGGGTTGTCGTACAGTACAGTTCTGGTAAACAAATCAGTACTAGCTACTTTTGCTGACCCAGTTCGTCGTGGTGCGATTAGTGGTGTGCTTAAATCTATCAATTTGTCTCAGGTCAAGGTGAATAAGTCATTAATTTGGGATATAAATATTTTAATAAACTGGTTAAAGCTTAACCTTGCAAATAAGAAGATTATTTGTCAAGATTCTAGACACTTAGCTTTATTGGTACTTCTGGCGTCGAGCAGACGCATTCATGACTTAACCTTGCTGTCTCTTGATGCTAATTACTTTCAAGATTTTAATTCTTATATAGTTCTGTGGCCTAGATTTGGCTCAAAGACAGATTCAGCTACTCACAGGCAATCAGGATGGAAAATAATTAGAAATAAGGACCAAATATTAGATATCATTCATTGGTGATTAGCGGTTGCATCATCTAGTTTTCATTCAGACATGCCTTTGGATGACATACTAAAAAAGGGAAAAATAGCAAAAATTTCTTCAAATTTTATTGCAAGGATATAGAGCGTGGGACTCCCAACATTAATCAAGATGGCGAGTCTCTTTCGGGCTTCTTTACTGCCATTTAAGTTCATTTAGCTTAGCCATTTATTATTCGTTTCGTTTAGTAAACTTTTGTTTCTTATATATCACATCTTGAATAAAAGTTTATTTTGGTTTTATCATCACAGTACGCTCAATGGAACGACAGAAGAGATGTTTATAAATTAACGAAACTTTATTTTGTGGTATTATCATTATTTTCGATACATCTATCGTCCACTTGCTGAGGCTCTAATAAGGTCATCCTTTTTCCCATTACCTGTCGTCAACTTAAAATTCATCGTAACGTGCAATAAGACATTATTAGAGAGCTGGCAAATGCGAGACTTTTAATTTTAGATCGCAAATTGTGAGGAAGATTGACATCTTCATTAGATGTATTAATTTTTAATATTTTAGTATAGGAGAATTGACGTAGCTAAGACGTTTTGTGGTACATGATTTTTACAAGAGAAAATATATTTGAATTAGTTTTAATGACCTTTATGTGTTCAGCTAGAGTTCTCCAGTTGGAATCTATGATAACTGTATTTACATATTACGTTAATAATTTAATTTAATTTATTTATTTACGAGCCTTACCCATTAGACAATAAAGATACCT
>MU191264.1:9241-36919 GCA_016904865.1 Pissodes strobi | reverse complement strand
GCGCATGATGAGTGAGTAAAATTGTGTTTTGCCTTTATTTTGATAATGATCCTCAAATTAGATTAAAAAGAAATGGATTAAAAAGAGGACCAATACCTACGTTGTGTTATTATCTTGCACAATTTTACTCACTCATCATGCGCGTCAACGAGACACAATTAAGGAAACTTGAGGGAAAGGTGCGTCATGTAAATTAAACCACAGATTCCTAGTATGCCTAATTTATTAAAGAAAAGCGTGCCGGACTCAGCCTGGAATTCACGAGGGAAAAGAGTACGGCAGAGAAACCCTCGATCTAAATTCCTAAACCGAATTATGCCGTATAATCTATTAGTATTATAATTAATTAAATTACTGTCTCCCGTACCACAATTCGTAGTTCCACACTTGTAACAATACATTTAAAACTGAAGAGGTTTTTGTTAGTTAACCAGACGCCGCTGGTAGGTACTGAGGTCCTGGATTACGGAAGCTACCCAGCTATTTAGTTGCAAATATGGGACAATACCATAGAATAGTTTTATACTTATCTCTAGAATGATCATTATATTTATAACTAGGATATTCTCCCGTCAGGGTAGGAAATGGTTAGTATAGATTCATCAAGGCCCTTGTGTACTCTCTCACTCATTATAATATTAAAACCCTAGCACGAAAAGACAGCAAATAATACATTTTATGTTTTCACTTAAAGCAGTGTTGTTCACAGCATAACACGATTTCATTAAATATATACACAGGTTATGCCATCAAATATGAATTATCCATGAAAATAGAAGAAATATTTATGCAAATTATGTTTATAACAATATTTATTTCTTTATTTAGTACTTACATGCACACCACAGAGCAAAGCTCCAAATGGTACCAAAAGAGTTAAAAACAATTAATCGTAGGACATTATATAAAACATTTGCAACACTTAACATTCAATACATATTCGATAATAAAACGTGTAAGAAGAATAAAAAAAAGTTCAAGACACAATACGCTTCAGTGAGTTGAGACTTATGTTAAAAATATCTAGGTGGTTAAACTTGTCGTTGTACAATGTAACCATTCGATCCACAAATGCTCTTTGTCCGTAGTTGGTTCGGTGATAATATTGGTGGAACAGTTGTTGGTGTCTTAAAGTTCTCGCTGGTATCTTGAGGTATAGGAGTCTCAGTAAATTGGCACAATCAATCTTCCCGTTGATCAGTTTATGAAGAAAAAACAGAAGCTGGTTCTCTCGTCTAGCTTGCAGCGATTCAAGACCGCAGAGCAGGACAAATCGCGATAGGGGAAACGATGTTTATACAATAAATATTTAACAAATTTATTCTGCACCCTTTCGAGCCTAGATATGTGACACTGGTACTGCGGGGACCAAATGGTGCTGCAGTATTCAAGTATACTGCGCACTAGAGAGTTGTAAAGTGTCGTAATTGCCCTGGTGTCCGTCATCAGTGCAGTGTTCCTCTTTATAAATCCAAGCAGCCGCAAGCCTCTCGAAACTATTTGATCCACATGTAAAGTGAATGACAGATCTTTGTCAAACAACACCCCTAGATCATTAAAGACAGTTACCAATTCCAGAGTCTCACTATCGATGATGTAATTGTGGTCAATTTGATTCATCCCCTTGTAAAAGCTAATTTTTTTACATTTCTTGACATTTAGTTTTAGGCAGTTTTTCTTGCACCATAAAACCAGGCGCTCCAGATCTTGTTGGAGTCCGGTGGACGATGTTTCCGCAATATTATAAAATTTTAGGTCATCGGCATACATAAGAAAGTCCGATTCTTCAAAACATGACGAGATGTCGTTGACAAATAGGGAAAACAGAACTGGACCAATGTGGGACCCCTGAGGCACACCCGACAACACCTGGATCTCCTTAGATGTAGCCCCGCCCATGAGTACACGCTGCCAACGATCCGACAGGTAGCTTGCAACCCAGTTCAAGTAGTGAGAGCCAATTCCAATCTTTGAGAGCTTTATGAGAAGCAGCTCATGGCAAACACTATCGAACGCCTTAGATATGTCCGTGTATATAACATCGACTTGCTTTCCCATCTCCAGACTGGTAACTAGGAAATTTTGATACACCGCTAGGTTGGAATTTGCTGAACGCCCCTGGAAAAAACCGTGCTGATTTTCGGTTATATAGTTTTTGTAGGTACGGAAGATCTCATCTGTCAGAATTGATTCCAAAATCTTCGGCAACGTGGATAGCATTGATACACCTCTGTAATTACCGATTTCGGTCCTATCGCCGGACTTGTAAATGGGAAAAAGGGTGGAATGCTTCCAGAAAGTTGGGAAAACTCCTTTGTTGAATGTTTTTTGGAAGATGGTGCAGATTGGTGCAGCAAGCGACTGCGAACAACGATTTAAAAAGATAGGTGGAATTCCATCTGGGCCGGCGTTTTTACTGCAGTCAAGCTCCTTGAGCTTCGATGTAACTTCGACTATGGTGAATTGATGCTGGAGTAGCGTGCTGCCCTGCACAATACTCTCGTGTATTTCAGGATCCACAGTAATCCCGGTGTGATCGGAATAACTTGATTGGAAGTGAGCAGCGAAGGCATTTGCTATTTCTTGAGGACTTTCGAGGAAATTGCCATCGTTTTGCATTCTTTTGGGTATGCCAGAATCCTTTTTCAATGAGTTTATAAATCCCCAGAAGTGTTTTATATTTTCCGGAATCATATGTTCTGCGGATGCGATGTGCGAGGCATAACAAAGCTCAATGTGAAACTTGGTTTCCCGGCGAACACTTGAGTATATCTGATAGTCACACTCGCTTCCAGAGCTCTTGTATCTTCGATATAGTTTATTCTTATGAGCTATCATCTTTTTTAAAGCAGGAGAGTACCATTTTGGGAATTTGCCACTCGTTACTATTTTGGTTGGAACGTGTGTGTCGATCGCTTCTTGCAGAATGTCGTAGAATTGTCGCACCAGAAGGTCTGTATCTTCCTGGCTATCAAGGAATGACCAGTCGGCGTTGTTCAGGAAGAGATTTACTTTTCGGTAATCAGCCATTGGAAACTGGTGCAAAGTGATGTTAATCTTATTGTCTATAAACTGTAACGTGTGGCTATCAAAGAGGAATTCTAGAGAGGGATGGTGTTCGTCACATTGTACTAGTGAAAATTCGCTTATGGTTCGAAATATTGTTGCGTTGCTGGAGCTCCAAGAAGTACATACAGTCGATCACAGCTTCCTCTATGGGATTACGGATACCCGTTGGAGTCAAATAGCCTTCTTCTTCGAGCCATCTCACGCCAGGCAGGTTGAAGTCGCCGAAGATGAAAAAATTGGCGTTGTTATATTTGCTGGCTACGCTTTCACAGCTGTTTGTAAAGGACTATAAGCGTCGAGGGCTGATCCAGGAGGGAAGTAAACACAGCAAAGAATTTCTTTGCTGCTACCAAAGTTTGTTTCTACCCAAACGCTCTCATAGTCAAGGCTCTTGAAAGCGCAAACTGTTCTCGAGTAGTATTCCGACTTGATGGCGATAAGGACGCCACCGCCTCGGCTGCAGTCCAGTTGGTCATAGTCGCGATCGCAGCGAAATACTGAGTAATTTTCAGTGAAAAACTCTGATGAGAAGTGATCCCGGGAGAGCCACGTCTCCGTAAGCATGATGCAATCATAATCGCTGTTACCAACGGAGATCATAAATTGCGGTGCTTTAGTGCGCATTCCCCGAACATTCTGATAGTAAATCGAGTTAAGATTTTTGTTATGGACTCTGTAACTTGGGTGTGACGACGTTAGTTCCAATATCGGAGGATGATCTGATTCAGATTCGTTGAATAAATTTAAAAATTTGTCTCGTGGTTTACTGATGCGTTGACGTGTCTCCGCTGCCTAGGTCTGGTGGAGCTCAGTGTAGCTATAACTTCATTCCATAAAAACCGGGTAATTTTAAGCTTCCCGTTTAGGGTTGGTGTGCAGAACGATTTTTTTTCCTCTTCAGTTGCGAAATTGT
The DNA here is from genome assembly GCA_016904865.1 of Pissodes strobi. Lineage (NCBI taxonomy): Eukaryota > Metazoa > Arthropoda > Insecta > Coleoptera > Curculionidae > Pissodes > Pissodes strobi. Next base: position 32,937 of record MU191264.1, on the reverse strand, counting down.
CCATACTCAGAAATACTGAGTTGTTCGTGTCATTGTGGACGTGCTTGTGAATGTTCGAGTTAAGTTCGTAGATAAAGTTGTTGAGGACTGGTCTCTTTGAGGCATATGCAGGACCTATTATGATTAAATTAGATACATTGGAGATATCCATCAGTTTTGACCAGATGCGGGGGCCAATCACTCTTCCGAGAGAAGCATCCTTAATTCCGGTACAAAGCAAGATATAGTCTTCCTTCGTAAGTTTCAGAAGCAAGCCAGAATATTTATTTATTATGTCTTCAACAGTGACATTTCGCGCGTACTGGCAGTTGATGTCACAACTACTGTTGGAGTTGCTCTTAAGCAACATGCTTAAGCCTCTTGTGTGGAATTCTTCGCCGATTATGAGCAGTTGGCGCCTCCTAAGATTCTGATCATTGGTGGCACTGTTTTTCAGGTTTGGTTGGTTGTTTTCGCGGACGGCAGGGTGTGTGGGTTGATGAGAATCTGGGTCAGTTTGAGATTCAGCATGCGTGGCATATAAGGTGTCGGTTTGGGTGGTTACATTTGCTAATTGAGTTTTCTCTCCAACTGTTTGTATCCCTTTCTCATTGCGAGTTGGCAGCTGGTGACAAGTTTGCGTTCCTTTAGGTGAGGAGATTTTATTGTCTGTTTGTGTCCCTGCTTCCATTGATGTGTCTGAGTTGACCTGGCGTTTGAGCTCGTCAATGTGAGCTGTCATAGTTTCGATCCTTCCTCTTTGGGATTCTATTTTTTCCAAGTATGCTTTCTCTACATCTGCGATTTCTTCTTGGTATGATGTGGAGCTTCGCTTCAGCCTTGTTATGTACTGGTTCTTCTGATCCAGTTCGTCTTTCAGGTCACATATTATCTCCCGCAGAGTCTCGATTGTATCTGGTTCATGAGTAGTCGCTTTTTCTATACATGCTTTGGAGCACCAAATAAAATTATCGTTGATTATCGAGTGATGTCGCGTTCTTTCCAAGCAACTTTTATGGTATATATTGTTGCAAAAAATACATATCAGGTTACCCTGATTTTTCTTACAACACTTGAACACTGCCGCCATTTGGTCTGTTAAATATTCGTATGTTTTACATTAAATCGAAGGGATAAGGATACCACAGAGGACACCCTTCTCGTCCTGGGGCCTATCAGGACATTTATTGACAAACACAGGTGACCCTAGGATAAGTTTGGTAGACAATAGGAAAAACAACAGGAAAAAAAAAATATCCAAATATATACACATGTTATGCCATCAAATATGAATTATCCATGAAGATAAAGAAATATTTATGCAAATAATGTTAATAACAATATGAAAATGTATACACATGTTAGGCCATCAAATAACACTATGAAAATGTATACACATGTTAGGCCATCAAATATTAATTATCAATGAGATTAGAAGAAATATTTATGTAAATTATGTTACTAACAATATCAAAATATATACACATGTTATGCCATCAAATATTAATTATCAATGAGTATAAAATATATAATGGTACAAATTATGTTAATGACAATATTATAAGTTTCATTTTGCCGACTTGTAATGACATATTGCAACACATAAGCAAAACAATTCACCAAAATAAACCGTACACTCCGCTGGCTTCTGACTCTCTATTTTCCGTTTTCGAGCATTACCTTTCGGATCTCGTCCAAAAAACCTCGCAAAAACTCGACTTCAATTTCTGACTCGATTTATCTTTTACATGTATAAAGGGTGTCTCAAAATATATACATATATAGGGTGTCTCAAAAATGAATGTGTCAGGTCTAATGAAATAGTATTTTAAAGAGGTGGATTATCTCAACCATTTACCGCAAAATTTACGCGTGTCTCCTTCATTGAAAACTTTTTAAAAAGGTCTAAATCTGGTTGTGTGGGTTTAGAATGTTCAGAGTGTTTTGTCAAATAGATGAATATCCCTGGATTGTCAAATAAAATCATTAAACATGATTTATGTATAGGCATTTCGTATGTATTACTTATTTTATATAATGGTATGACGTACTATTATAATTTGTACATATATGGTAAATTTAATTATATTTTATGTATAAGCATTTCTTATGTATTAAGTATTATTATAATAAGCCCGTACAGGCTGCAGTGCTATATGGGGACGTATGACAGGCCTAGGGAAAAAAAGTATTATTATAATTTGTATATTGTAAATTAGGATATATCCTATTTGAAATAAATAAATAAATGCGAATGTGTTTGTTTGTCTGTTTCTTACGTTTTCACGCATAAACTACTCAACCGATCATCATGAAATTTTGTACAGACACTTTCAAGAGTATAGTAAAGAACATAGGACACTTTTAGCTTTTACCCGTAGCCTCGCTCGCCTCGATTTTTACGGTTATTTTAATCCTATTTTCCATGCGTAAACTACTTATCGAGAAATTTTGTACAGATATTTTCAAGAGTATAGCAAAGAACATAGGACACTTTTATCTTCTACCTGCGGGTTCACTTGCGTTGATTATTATGGTTTGTTTAATCCTATTTTCCTTGCGTAAACTACTTAACCGATCATCACGAAATTGTCTACATATATTTTTAAAAGTATAGTGAAGGAAAGGACATAGGACACTTTTAGCTTTTACCCGCGGGTTCGCTCGCGTTGATTTTATTTTTACGGTTAGTTTTAATCCTATTTTTATTTTATAAAAATATAAATAAATCAGTCTCAGAAAAATCACCAGAAATAAGGGTTTTTAAAAAGGTTTTCACCAAATGGGTTTTAAAATCACCAAATCTTGTGATTTGTACACCACTGGTTGACGAGATTTCTAATAACTAGTGCACTTGTGAATGAGAGGCGTGATTGGCTAGCTCGTGAGGTAACGCCATGTCTTCGCGATGCAACGCAACCAGATAAGCGTCTGGGTGCACCAGAATGGATTTCCCCTTCTTCATTGACATATTGGGATATTCCGGCACTTCACGCATTTATATCATATGATTCCTATGAAACGTTGACTATAATTTCACTTCACGCATGAAACCGTGTTCCACATTATTACATTCAAACAGAACTAACCCAAATTAACTCAAATTTAAAAAAGGAATAAACATAACCTTTTGACCCCAAGGCTTCTAATTTTTAGTCAATTGCTTCCAGAGCCTGGTGGTCTAGTGGTAACATGGTTGGTTAGATGGCTGCGCTTGTGAAACATGTGATGTGCCGGCGCGAGTTCGATTCCCGTCAGTGCCGACAGATGTTTTTATTTTTTTAAGATTATGTTTACTCCTTTTTTCAAATTTGGGTTAGAATTGGGTTAGTTTTGTTTGATTGTAATAATGTGGAACACTATTTCATGCGTGAAGTGAAATAATAGTCAACGTTTCATAGGAATCATATGATATAAATGCGTGAAGTGCCGGAATATCGCAATATTCCAATAAAAAAATTAAATCCATTCCGGTGTACGCAGACTCTTGTCCCAACCAGTTGTTTGGGAGTCAGCAGATGGAGAGTATACATACGCAGAGTCTATAGATATTATAGGGGTCTGCATGGTTCACGGTCAAGAACTTTTACCTAATACGAGTAGGATAGATGCATCTCCTAAGCGCTGTGTCCGCTTTTCCTCGCCTCAGCCGCAAAGGTCAAAGTCCGCGTCGTGACGTAGTCTGGCCTACAATTGCCCACTCATTCGCTAGTTTTATCACAGCTTATTCAATAAAGCTGTGGCACAGCTTATTCAATAACCAGCTATTCATCTCTATCGAAATCGGAAAGTTGGAGTGTCGGGCACTGCGCTTCCTGACAGTGCCCTTAGCGGTTCAGTTTCACAGTCTCGTGATTTTTCAGGCCATGTAATGACACGAAGCGAACTGAATTTAAAATGAATATTCACTTCAAAATCCACGACAAATTCGCCCGAAGCTGCGGCTATTGCCCTAAAAAGACCGGAAATTTCGGATTTTTATACAATTTTGCCATTTAAAATCGTTTTCAAAAGGATTTTAGACGATAAAACATCGTATTTTAAATCAACCGAATTGTCAAAAGTATTATTCAGATGCTCAGACGTTTAGAAAAATATTAACTCATGGCCCTCTTCTAAAATTTTCACTTGACTTTCCCAAATCAAAGGATGCCGCTGCAAGATGAGTAGCTGGTTATTGAATAAGCTGTGGCTGTGGTTTTATTATTAGTTTTCATTTTAGTTGCCGTTTGTCGTTGCTTTGTAAAAGAAAGTAGTCGTTTTTGAAGTTTCCCTATTTTTTAAGGGGTATTTTTATTGTTGTAACAAAAGTATTGTTTAGTGTTTGCATATAGAGAGGTAAGAATTAGGTAATTAATTATTTATTAAGTCACACCAGAAACAACATATTGGAGCAATATTGTCATATTTTATTAAATTATTTCACCTCCGGCTGTATGTTACCTATGTTTAGGTTTTACTCTTTTTTTTTAGGAACTTTGCAAAAGCGTCTGGAGACCTGATGTAGTTGTCGATACTGACTCTAGCGCCATCTAGTGTAGTTGGCGTTGACCGAGCACTTGCATTCGCGCTATGTCTTCCTGATGCAATCGATTTGCAGTATGATCGAAGCGTCGTGGTCGAGAGGTCTAGATGGTTGGGTCTCAACTCGGCAGCTATCGGCGGCTCGGGTTCAAATCCCGTTGCTTTTTTTATTTTTTTATGGTTGTTTCTAAACAGTTTTTTTTTTCTTGATTTTGGGTATGTTATGTTAGTTTGGGTTAGCACCTGGTTAGTTTCCTCTTCTTAAGCACCCGCAGCGAGCGGAGGGCCATGCGAAAAGTGGTATTACTTATTGTAATACGTGCCCGTACTTTGGATGCACTTTTTACGAAATATTTTGCTTTATTTAACTAAAAATCAGGATATATTTAACAAAAGCCGTATTATAGTGGATATACAGCAGCTTGCGTGTGTTTCCGCGAATACATTCACAAAAAATCCCCCTTCTTTGAGAATACATTCCACACAAGGCCACCTATGTAGTATAGGTGGCCTTTGGTATCGAAAAGTTGGTCGGGTCGCTAGACTCTTGTAACTTTGCTAGAACGTAGTGACATCGATTCGTTTTGCCGTGTCGAAAGTTATGCACATTTACATTACAGTCGAGCTATAAAATTTACAGGATAGCCAGTTACCGGTAAGCGGTCAGACGTTAATGCGAGCGGAGGGCCATATACCTGCCAATTGCATGCGTTCACAAGTGCACTAGTATCTTAAATATCGCAACAACGTCGCGCCGCGCGCAGTATTTCGCCATCCGGAACGATTTTAGACCGGCGCGACCTAGAGCTGCTATTTCCCCCTCCCCCTCTAACCTATAAAAACCTTTTTCAATTTGACAAATTTCTTAAATTTATTTTTTCTTTTGTATGATAGTGGCGTCGGCGTAAGGTCTTGGGTGAGTTTTTTGCTCTAAATTATTATTGGATGGGTTCGCAATATTTACTGTTTAGTACAAAGCAATGTTTAGTTTGTTCGCTTGAATAATAAAAATTGAATATTCTCCATAGATTACAAACATATTTTAGGATATCTAAACAACAATTTTGAAGGTTATAGTACGCCTTGTACACTGGGCAAGGCGCTTTGCTAATTCGTTGCAAAGGCTCCTAATCGTTCAAGGCTACACTAAATACCATGTTTAATCCCAGATAGCATTTTACATTGCTTTTCTGATTCATGGCACGGTAACAGTTTTCTATGTCTAAGCAGGTGACAGATTATTGTGTTTCTAGTTTCTACTTTAGACTATATAATAAAGAAACTATATACTCTAAGGTTTCTATATGTTCGACCTCGTGCTTAATAATTTCTCAATATTTAAGAGGGATCTAGATCACCATGGTGAATGGAAGAATACCCACCGTATGTTCAAAAACATATGTAACGCCCAGGCGCCCATATGAGAAGGCCCGTTTAGATCAGGAGTTGAAAATAATTGGTGCCTTTGGCCTTCGCAACAAACGTGAAGTATGGCGTGTCAAATACACTCTCGCAAAAATCCGTAAAGCTGCTCGTGAGTTACTTACATTGGAAGAGAAAGATCCAAAAAGATTGTTTGAAGGTAAGTCACTTGTTAATGTATCATTTTTGCACCTTCTTATGCACTAACTATCCATCTTCGATTTGTATGTATAATATATATTTTTTACCCTGCTTTTATTTATTCTCAAGTACACTACAAAGTTGTAGACCCTAAATAGTATTGCAATAAGAAAACTCAAAAAAACATCTTGGAAGCTTAAAACAGGCTTGCTTTAAAGATGTAAAGAGTTCTACTGAAAAGGTCTGTATTATTAAAATATCTATTATAATTTATAATTAACTTGCTACTAAGACACTGGCTTCAATAATTTGTTCTGTATCATGCATTCACAAATAACTGACTCAATCTAGTTGCTCTGTGAGACACTCGAAAATCTAAAATGCAAAGTAGATCACTACAATCAATATGGCCATTTACTAACTTATATAAAAATAGAACCAAGGCCTGTCTTCGTCACACCTCTAAACTCTCTCGGTTGTAAACTGGATTGAAAATAATTACTACATAGGTATTTGAGTTTGGATCTTATATAGCTAGTGAAAAGTGTTTTCATCGCTTGTTTGCTAGAGAAGTCCTTTGAATTGCGTATGATAAAACCAAGGATTTAATAAGGAATGGATACCGCCTCCCCTATTAACCCTGTACAAATAAAGTGAAGCCAAAGTTACATGGGCGAGGGAGCTGCGGGATGAAGAAAGCGATAAAGAAAACAATTCTACTCTTTTGTTTTCCCCTACCGAGTCATCAGCCGCGTGCGTGCATCGTATTCTTTTTATTATCGCTCGCTCTCTCGATCGCTGTTTGGGTCGCTTCCAGACCAGTGTCGTAGGTTTGACGGTTTCCTCAAAATTATTAATTATAAAGAATGTTTTTGGGAAAGGTTAAATATCGTTATTTTTTCAGAAATATAATAAAATAGGTTTATATTGAAAAAATTAGTGAAATTAATTTTATTTGCCTATTTTTCTATTTCCTGCACCACGCTAAAGTACGTAGTAGTTATACCGAGGTATCAAAAATTATATCGATAAAAGTTGGCCATGGAAAAGAAAACGTCTGTTGTACTATGTCATTCTTTTGAGATTATTTTGATAAAATTGTCAGGTGCCATGTCACAATGGCATTAGACAACAAACGTTTTCCATTTCATCGCCAACTTTTTATCAATTTAATTTTTGATATCCCGGTACTTCACACACCTAAGTGAGTAAAGTATAGCCCTCTTTACGAATAAAAGAAAATGAGTTAGAAAAAGGTTACTTACACAAGGTTGATACAAATTTTTTCTACTACCAAAATTAGTTCAAACAGTCATTAAGCTTTTACGATTTTTCTTGTTTACATGTCTGTGATATCTCAATTATCAAGAAAGCTACAAGGTGCATATTGGCACACTTTAGGGGATACCATAATCTGACATTATTGGATAATTTCGATACTCATTATTTCACTCCACACAAAATAAAAAAATATTTAAAAAAATACCTCAAATAATTTGGAAGTAATATATTATAGTCATAGCCTAAAGAAGTATATACTTGCGAAACTTAAGCGCTGCACCTTTGATAAGCGATGGCCAACTTTATCACTATGTAGTGGGGAGGAAATAAATAAATCTAAACTTGACGTCAACCCCACGACAATCTTTAGTGACGTGAGCCGTACTAAAATTTTTTAAGACTTTATATACTAAAGTTGATTCTCTCCCCTATTATTTTATTTAAACTTCCACTACCAAATATATGATTTATAAAATACTTCTTATTTCGAGTACAGAATAATGAATTTTTTAACAATCAAATAAACTGCATAAAGAAGGCCGGGTATTTCAATTATGCCTGAAAGATATATTTAAAAATGTCTTTTGAAATGAAATTAAGAATGGCGAATGCAGATTACTTGTAGTAAGTACAGCATTCTTGAAAGAAAAGTCAATTACCTAAAAGAAAATATAATTCAGTTACATATTATTTTGATAAATTACGATCAATAAAACAGCTTATTTATGTAGAAAATTATTTATTTTTTTAACGTTATAACACACCTATAATAAATTGAAACTGAAATGAATATAACTATAATAGAATATAAGCTCCAAGATAATCTTCAAATATCAACAAGATCTATCCACCACAGAAGTTTTTTTTTATATGAGAGACTACATCGCACAAGTTACAGTTATAGACGAATATCTGACCAACTTGTGAAGATCTGCAATAATCATTAGAAAAAAACTGTGATTTATCTGGTTGTTCTCTTTGAAGTTTAAAAAAGATCTTATATAAGTACACAATTTTGTTTTCTATATTCATTTTATAAACTAGATAAAAATATTGTCCAGATGATGAAATGAAAGTAAAGCACAACTCTGCCGTCATTTTCACATTTTAACACTTAAACATTAAGTTATTTATATAACATACAAACAAAGCACAAGTAACTAAACTTGCTACTTAAAAAATGCTGCAAACAGTTATTGATTATCCTAATAGTGGGAGTTAAACAAAACTGAACTGGGTACATTTATTTGGTATTTTGAGCATCTAATATGTACATAGGGATTCTATACAAAACAAGGTGGTAAGCGAAGTATTGTTCCTTACTGATTTTTAAATAGAACTGATTTGGTAAGCATACTTCTGACTCGACCTTTAATAGATTTATCCAAATTTTTGACATTTTCGTGATGAATTCTTATTGTGAAAAATTTTTTTAGGATCAATTTACTTAATAAATTAAAATGACAATTAAGAGGGTCAAAGTCATATATATGATCGCCAAAATTTTCTATCAAAGACAAAGGTAAAATTTTCATAGTATTAAAACTTAACAATTCAATCACATTGACAATGTTTTTATTTGCTAGACCTGTGGTTTTAATAAAAAATCTAAAATATTTTTCTGCATATTTGCATAATTCAATTGTATACGCAGAAGCTTTCGTTAAGGATTTGTACTCTTTTTGTTTCTGTAGGGCAGACACTGTGGTTGTGCCCTCAGCAATGTTTAAGCATTTGATGCAAGTTACACATTTTTTTAAACCCCTAATTATAAATCCTGCAATGTATCCAACAATATCAGAAACAAAATCGGTCAAATCCCAAGCATTGGATGTTAAAAATTCTTGTTTATCTATTTCACTAAAAATTTCTTTTTTAAAGTTTTTGTATTCTTCACTTTCTATTAAATTATTTCTGTTTTCATCAATAGTAATACTACTAGAACAGTAAAGAATAGAAATATCATCCAAATTGATAGCATTTCCAGTGTTTCCCGCCTTTACTTGTGTATGCACTAATAGCCTTTTATGTGCTGCTTCGAACTGTCTGGCAGTTGGATTGTTATTAAATCCTCCTCGACTTCTGATAGCGCCAAAAAACAACTCTAAGTGGTCTTGTGAAATTTTATAGGAGGAAATATAATTAAGCAATTGCTTTTCTTCAACATACTGACTGTACATTTTTTTAAGGCTGTTAATGCATACACACAAACCCAAAAAACCAACTTTACGTGTAGTTCTTATAACTAATTCAGATCCCCATTTTATACCAGAAATATATTTTTCACAAACAGATAAATAATCGAATAAGTCATTTTTATTTAATTTATTAATTGGAATTTTATATTTAAATTTGTTCAAAAAATTTCTGGAATTTAACACATCAAATAAGTTGTTAAAAATTTCGCAAAAATTTGCAGTCGCTTCAGCACCTTTAAAGTCTTTTCCGTTTTTTAAATATTTTAAAGCATCTGCTACACTTTTGCTTAAAGTTTGTGTGGCTAATTTGACTTTCATTTTTTCCCGATGCCAGTCTAAATGCCTATTTTTTACTTTTGTGCCAAAATGTAGTCCTTCAGAATATTGGAGGTCAACAAGTTTTTTAATAAAATCCCAATTTATTTGGTTTCCCTCTGCATCTTCTAAAATACCCTTAGATGCCCAGCAATTGCGCACTAATTTAATCATATGTGAGGGGTCTAAAAATATAAACACTGGGTCATTTGTAACAGGATGATTAAAAAAAGTTTTTAGGTCGTTTATGTTTTCAAAATTGGCCCCTAACACATTTGCCATTTTAAAATTTGATGCAGCACCATCAAATGTCATTGATGTAATAATAACTTCAGAATCATGCAAAAATTCTAAAGCTCTTGTCACTAAAGTGGCTTTTTCAGAACCTGATACACCATTAGCAAAAAAGTAACCTACAGGTATTTTCCATGAACCATTTAATGCTACTAACATAAATTCCAAGACTTCCTTGGCCTCAGGAAGGGATTCAATATTGGCATCTGAGCCAACAGTAATATACCCAGTAAATTTGCTACCGGTCCATTCCACTTGTTTACGGATAGCTATCTCATCAATAACTAAATTGCATAAAACTTTGTTGTTCTTTCTGTCTGCTTCCCTGACCCGAAGTTTTAAGGCATTTATGGCTTCTTTTAAAAATCCTGGAGATCCATCCACAGTCTGATACCACTTCGATATGGTCGATGGGTGTGGCAAGGTTCGATTAAATGTTTCTCTAATATATTTGTAGGCCTTAGGCGAATAAAAATTTAGCGTGACAGCGAACAACCTAAGCTCTGGGCTGTATTTCCCTTGTGATGGTCCTCTGAGAAAACGTTTGAAGACCTCTGCAGCTAGTCCAGATACTGAAGCCTGAAAATAACAATATATTTTAGTATTTAAAAATGTTCTTGTAGAAATAAAAAAAAGTGAATGGTTGATATTCAGTACTGTAAAACATTTAAGTAATGTATTTAATAGTTATTTATGTACCAAGGGTATTAATACTCGTGGTACGTACAAACTTTTATGTCATGCTTACTAGTTCATTATTGCATTCACAATATATAAATATTTAAAAAAATACGACCAATTCAATTATTGGAGATTAAAAACATTTTAATTTTATCATAGTAAATCATGGTAGTAAATGTTTTTGTTGTTAGGGGAATGATGTCAAACTTAAAAAGTCAAAAATACAGGAAACTTTACTACAAAAACTGCTTTTATTGTGTCTTTATTTCCGCGCAGGCCATAAAGTGGACTTTATGGCTCCCTATTATATAATTGATATCTAAGCAATAAAAACACAATATTAAACTAGTATGACATAAAAAAATTAAAAGGTGAAGTAGAATGGACATACCTCGACAGCATTTTCAGCATTGTCCGACAATAAATTTTTGCGACGCAAATCTACAAGCAGTGATTTAAGGCTTGTGACTCGTTTCTTAGAGCGTCGAAGTGACTGCTGAAGCAGGTGGATTTTACGCCTTTGCTGTGCTACCGTTTTTCTGGCTGTCTGGAAATTCCTTGCTGCTTTTCTAGGTGTTCCAAAATCCACACTTTCCAAGTCACCAAAAAACCGCTTCCTACAAAATAAAATTTGAATTAGCAATGGAAAAATTAAATGCATTTATGGGAACAACATAAAGACATAACAATTTTGTATTATAGATACTTTGCAACTATTTTTAATACATTTTTATAAACAAAACCTTCAAGATTTTGAAATGTAAAATCTTGAGTACAACATTTGCCAAAGGACAGCAATGAATGAATAGTATTATGTCGTATGGGTACATAGTTTTTCATAGAATAAATCAGAAATAAAAACTTTGTACCTAAGCTAAAAAAAACCCAAAAAAATATAGAACTTCAAAACAATTAAGCAGGTTTAGATTTTAATCAAAATCTAATTGTAATTTAAAACCAAAAACGGCATTAATTAAAAGTTGCATTAAATATTTTTACCTTGGGTTTGCTGGAGATTGAAAAAGCTGCTTCCTTTTGAAACTCTTCGGAACTGAGTTATCCTCGACATTAGCTTTAGGGCTGCCCTCGGGGCTACCATCACATGCACCCTGTTTGTTGATCGAGTGGTCTAATGGTAAGTCCACAAACCCTGCCATCGATCCTGTTTCAGAGGCACTCAAAGTTCCTTCCAAGTCCATTGCTGTCAAAGTGGACCCTGACGAATCTGATTTCACGGGGCTGTAAATATAACCAAATTATTATCAGGGTTTCATCGAGGGTTTCATAATAAAAATATACCGCATTCTTTTACGTATTGCTTATATTTTTCAAAAATCACGAGAAAGTTTCATCAAATTTTTTTATTGCTGATTTCGATAGCCCATGAAAAATAAGTGGACACGTGATCATATATAATGCAAAATAAATGTTTTTTGAATTTTGAATATCTATACATACAAAACTAAAAACTGGCATAGCTCTCGTAATAATCGTCTTTAGTGGAAATAAAAAAATACGTATCGATATATTTATTTTTTTACTATTCTATAGCTTGCAATAAAAATAATCAGTTTAATTTTTCAGGAGTTTTCCTCATTAGCGAGATAATACCCATCATTTGGGTCGGAGAGAAAAGTGTGTAATTTGCAAAATACAAAATTTTCTATGCTCAGTGCTTACCTTACGTTCTGTTTTGATGTACTAGGAACATTCAAGGCCCACACCTGTGCAGGCACAGCTCCCTTGTGCAAAAACTGCTTTCCGGAAGGTTGCATGATGATATCCTTCTGCTGAAAATGGTCACTGCATACATAGCTATAACGCTTGATCTCAGCCTCACTTAGGCCCAAAGCAGAAAGCCAAAGCTGCATTTTTTCCTCATTTTTAGGAAATCTAAAAGTAAACGTCAAAATAGAAAATTTTAAAAATTCTTTGGTGTCTATAATAATCCCAAAAAAGATCTTATTTGCATAATATAAAAATCTTAGGTAGTGAAGGGACATAATATTGTCCAGATGGTGCAAAGACTAATATAAGTGATTTCCAGCTCAGGTCAAATTTGCCGGTCTGATGATAAAGAATAATGTTCTATTAAATTATATTGGTTTAAGTTACAGTCCTAGTGTAGATTTTAGACTTCATAGTTTAAGTGTAAAAATTAGTAATTGTTTTTTATTTTTTAAATAAAGTGGTTTAAAGAACCACTGTGTATCTTTAGCTTATGCATGGGTTAGATTCCTAATTGAGTATCGAAATAAAACTCTAGTAATATTCATTATCCAACCTAAGTGATCGACAAGCTAAGAATTCAATACTCACTAATTAATAATTCTTATTATTAGTAAATTAATAAATCATTGAAATTAATCCATGGCAAAAACCAAAACTGCATTCTACAGCACTGGTAAGGTAAGAGCAAGACAAAGATAAAGATATTTGTTTACTTACCGGTGATAAGATATTCCTTCACTAGGTTTCGAATATTCAGAGTTTTTACATACACAACACGATCGCACCATTGTTTCTATTATTTAACAATAACAAAACCAAAAATCAAAGCAAAATACAATAATACACAAGACAGGAACCAACACGAAAAGGAAAATAAAACACCTGTTTGTTTGGCCGTCCTTGTCACCGAACAGGTGCACGTGCACGCCGCAAGAGGAGCTCCATGATGCTAGCAAAGACCTACGTCCGTCGTTCGGTCGTTGTCTATGTTAACGTAACAAATGCCTGAAAAGGATAGCAAGATAGGAGTATAATTTGAATATTATCTTATGCCCGTATTGCCGTTTAGAGATGATACGTTTGCAACCATAGATAATATATAAAAAAAAATAGATAGGCAACTTCCGAACAACGGGCTGGACATTATTGCTAGTAGCGCCGTGCTGCGACCTGTGTGTGAACTATATAGGCGATCCGGTGGATGGCGGGCTTTTTTAAAAAATCTTCGTTTGGGAATAGAATTGTTTATCAAATATTTTTTGTTAAACGCCAAATTTTCAAAAGTTAATTATGAACAAATACCTGTTTAAATACTTCTGAAAAAGCATGACCTAACACATACAAATATTTAATAAAACAAATTCAATAAATTTAAAGATAAATATTAAGAGCCCAAAGCACCCACCAAATTATCGTAATTTAGGTGTATTATTAAGGAAAGGCGGAAATAAAAGGAAATTTTTATATTTACTTTCAATTCAATAAAGTAAGTGGCTAATCCTTTAAAAAAAATTGCTTTTGAACAACTTAATTCATGTTTTTCATGAATTTTAAATAAATAGGTACCTATAGCAAATATTGTTTTTTGTTTTAACACCTCGTTTTAATGAGATTTCTAACTTAAATTGCAATATTTTACATGAAACTTTTAAGATTTATAATGGATTTATTGAATTTGTTTTAATACAGGTATTATGTGTCTAGTCACACTTTTTCAAATGCATTTAAATATTTGTTCATACTTAAAACAGAAAATTTAGGGTTTAACAAAAAATATTTAGTAAACAAAATTTAATGTTGAAACAGTAAATAAAAGATAATGATAGTCAAAGTCAAAATAAGCTTTATTATCTAAAGACAGGTGTCTCATTGACAAAGCAGTATTTAAAATAATGAAAATATATGTACGTACAGAAACAAAGTAGCTTAACCCTAACAACAATTTGTTAATAGAAATACACACAGAGAATCAAAAACCATAGCACATTAAAAGTTATCGCAATAAAATTCATTCAGACTATAATACGCTCCACCAACTAGCAAATTCCGGACTCTCTTCCTAAACAGTTTCAGAGGAGGAAGAGATATTAAATACCTTGGAAGATGGTTTAAGATTTTAATGCTTTCGTATATGATTGACTTTTTAATCAAGGCGGAGTGGGGTATTGGTAACAATAAATTAGTGACATTACGAGTTACATAAGATGGATTTTGTGAGGTAAAATTCTGTTTATTTTTATGAATGAGAGTTGCCGTTTCTAAAATAAATAGACCATACAAAGTCAAGATCTTCTCCCCTTTAAACAATGGTCTACAGTGATCATTGTTTTTTGCTGCACAGATATATCTAATGGCACGCTTCTGAAGAACAAAAAGAGAGTCCCCATAAGATACTGGCTACAAAACTCCCAAAAGCCTATCCCACATCTCAGTCTCGATTCAATTAGGGCAAAATATACATTTTTTGCCAATGAGTGTCCAAAGTCAATGGCAGTTATTTTAACTGCAAAGCAAGCAGATGCAATTTTTTTAGAAAGGGACAGAACATGAGGCTGAAAGCTCAACTCACTGTCAATTACAACTCCCAGAAATTTATATCATAGAGACAAAATAAAATATACTTTTGCTGTTTGTTCTATTCCTAAAAATAAAATATCAAAAAACATGAAATTTAAAATTGTTAGATTAAAATTATGATTTCAAATTTTTCATTTTTGCAACCTTTTCTTTGTATTTTTGATGTTTCTCATGTTTTTTTAAAGCATACATTTTTATTTTGTCATTTGAGGAAGAAATAGTGCGCTTCCCCTTCATTATGTCGTTAACATTTCTAATCCATATAAATGTATGAAATTTTGAAATATAATGAAACAGCATTTTCAATACATCATGATTTTTGCATTTAAATATGGACACGTCATCTTTACATAAATGCTTCAAAAAAAAAATCAAAATTGCCGTTACATTTAAGGAAGAACATATTTGTGGTAAAATAGTTGCAACCAAATAAATACATTTCTGGAAGAACGAGTTAAAATGTGTTGAAGGTGCTAGGAGGGCTCTTGGAGAATAAGCTCGAGCTTCAATTAGAAAATATTCTTCTCGACTCCTATCACCTTCAATTAAGTTTTTTCTACACACTGCACATATTTGAATTCTCTTTAAAATCTTTTTAGCAACAAAACCTGCTACATATGTCAATTTCCCTCTTCTTAAAAGAGAACAACTGCCTATATCTTTTTCAGGTACATCTATATTTGGGAATGACAAAGAAGGTTTTGTTGGTTTAGTTGCGCTCAATAACAATGTCTTAAAATTATCAAGACCTTCTAATTCATCATCTTCACAATTATAAGAAGCTGAATGTGAGGATATAAAATTATTAATAATCAGTGTTTTAAAAGAGTTCACAAAACTTGTTGCATTTGGGTTCACATTTCTAACCCCGTGGCTTCTTATGGAACCAAAAAAGTTTTCCAAGGGGTCCTGGTTTAAATTTCTAGTGCATAAAAATTTCACACCTTCTTTCCTTAATTGGTTCCATAGATATGAAAAACCTTTCAGAGTATGAACCCAATTTTTTAAAGATGGAGGAATTATACAATTTTTTTTGTTATTAAAAAATTTCATACTGTCAAAAACCTTTATAGCTTGTGACCAAAATACAACATGTTTTGAGTGTTCAGTCACTGCAGATTTTAATTCTTTTCCATGTTTTGCCATAATAGAACTACCATTCACACTGTCAAAAACTTTATCCATGAAAAGAATAAACTCTGCAGTGCTTTCTGCCTCTTTCGGTAGAGACTCAGGGCTATTAGAAACGTTGCAAATTGCCATTCTTTTCATCACACTAGCCACTCCAGTACTAAAAATTTGGGCTGCTACAGACACTTTCATTTTTTTGGTGTTATGGACATGATGATAGCTCAGCTTGGAACACAATTTATAATCATCATCTTCAGTTGCCTCAAAATCAAATAGTTGTTTGATGTGATCCCAACGAGCAGTTTCTACCTTTTCCTGCCTCCATTTAAAAACAACATCATATTTGAAAAAATTGTTTCTAATACCCTTTAAAAGGTGTGGGGCATCATAAAGTGGAATAATTTCTTCACTGCCAATGACTACCCCAAACAATCGGTTTTCTTCTCCTTTTCTGATGAAATACTCTTGGGTCTCTTGATATAATTTATTGATTGTGGCAACATTAGCACTACCTTGATCACAGACAAGTGCCTTTACTTTTAGACCAACATTTTGGCAAGCAACGACAATTTCCTTTATTGTCTTTGCTAACACGTCAGTTTTCATGCCTCCTTCGTTGAAATAATAAGACAATGGTTGCTTCCATTTTTTGCACAGTCCCCTTACCATAAAAACCATGGCTTTATCTGCTATCAGAGGCCTTCTGCTTTCCTCCCCACCATTGTCCTGAAATCCATCTATCATGTCAGCCTTTTTATTGTACTGCAATAAAGGTTCAATAGCCATTTCATCAAAAATGATTGAGCAATACTTCTCAATATCCTTCATTTTGTCTACTGTTAGTTTCAATGTTTCCATAATATGTTCATTAATTCCAGTTGGAAAAGGAATCTTAGCCAACAAGTTAGTTAGTGTTTTTCTTGATGGAAGTGCAAATAGTTGCCTAAGTAGCTTATAGCCTTTTGGACTTTGCTTCAAAAGGGACAGAAACAGAATTTTCTCATCCAGAGTATAACGCCTTCCTTTAGGATGAAGTGGTTGACATCTCAATTGAGATATGACGAACTGATAAGTCTTCTGATTTAACTTGGCCCTAAGAAATTCATGGCAACTTGCAAAATCTTCAAACTTCTTTATTTGCTCCCGAAGATCACTACATTGATAATCCAGTTTTCTGGCTGTTCTTCGTAAGTCAGAGGCTATCCTATACAATTTTCTCTTCTTAGGAGTAAGGTTTGATGCTCTTCGGCAGTTGGTGTAAGAAAGCAGACCAATTCGTCTCCTTAAATCTGAAAAATAAAGCAAGGTATAAGTATTTATTACTGCAAACTAAATCATTATTCGTACAATACTGCTATTTAAAGTGTTGTATTTTGTTACTTCTATAAGGTTTTCAACATAAAATTGGTTTTTTCCACATATACATGCATTGTCATGACATTAACCACTGCTACCACTACCAAATACTTAATTGCAGCTGAGTTAATTACTACTATATCTTCTAAATGTAGGTTTCATATTAAATTAAAATAATCTACATTAAGGATCTTTTTAATACCCAAACACATGCCAATACCTGCAATTTCGTCTACCTTATTAGTGTATTTACCTATTTATAAATATGTAGAAAACCTCAATCCAAACCCTCTATAAAAAAGAAAAAATATATTAACAAACACAATTATTGAAAATTATGAAAATTGTTATACACTACTTTTTATAATAAGCAGCTTATAAATATTTCTTATATTGTGACAAAACAAGTGAATTGTGACAAAACAAATAGATACATATATAGTGAGGATGTAAAAATTGCATCTTTGACATGCTCAAAAACCCAAACTGCTCAAAATAGAATAAAACTATTTGGACTTTCCCCATCTTAACTTTTCATAAGCTATTTAATGACATAAATTTTAACTACTTTATCTGATCGCAATATTAAACTTATAACAAAACAGTGGCATATATATATAATGTATAATACATTGGAAATAAAACTCACTTGAAATCTTAGCAGGTGTGGATACAGAACATTTTCCCTTAGATGTTTTATGTGGAGTTCCTTTAGGTGAAACAGCAGCATGGGAAGGTGATTCAAGAAAACTGCTACTTGGCTGAATAATTCCAGAAGTTGAAGCTAGTACAGTATCTTGATTTTCAATAATTTTACTGGATGAAGCTGGAATCACTTCTCCTGTTGCCATTTCCGAAGTACTTGATCCTGCAGAATAATCAAAAAAATAAATAAATACTTACAGTACAAGGCTTCTACATAATAACACACCAATCAACATTCAACTGTTAATAAAATATTTTTAGAAATAATAAAATAAGTACAAAATTTTCTTTTATATATTTTTCATAAATACCATTTTTAAAATTAACATACCATCAGTTTCGTTCTTTGGTAAAAATAATGTAGGAACAGCATCAACTTTTATAAGCAAGTTTCTTCGGGTTCCAATAAAAAGAGATTCTGGCCCAAAGTGTATGTGACACACACGGTATGACTTCCTAACGCTTTCTATCGACTTTTCTTGCAAATCGTGTCTCCCAATTTTAATAAGCCAGATATTGTGTAGCTGAAATTAAAAAACACTCATTAATGATATTTTATATGGTTTGTGAAACTCAGGTACAATGTTACATCATAACGGTAACACTAGAGCTGGATTTCTTGGAGTGTATGTGTCAAAATGTATAGTCGAATGATTCAGAGTTGTTGGGCCTGGGAACAACAGATTACTGACGGATTCAAGACAGCTGTTTTCTATTTTCAATTTTCAGGAAAAGTGTTTTTTTAAGAGAATTGGGACACAATGTTTGCTCAATTACAAATTTTATTAATGTTTTGTTACACAGTACCAGTGATCCATTAAATATAACTGGGTTACCTGCCTCGTCTACAACAGGACAATGTAGATATTTACTTATTTCCATATTTTTATAATCTTGGACTACACATGGCCACAAAATTTGTGCATGTGACCCAAACAAAATTATAATTCTCAAGAAACAAGACATAAAATGAAAATCAAAAATGACACTTCTCGCTCGATTCTCAAACTACGCAGGCTCACTCCAATATCTTCCTTCTGCTAGGTGGAACTTTTGGAGTAAACTCTTTTTATCCCACTCTGTAATAGTCGAACGCTGAGAGAGCTACTCCATTTGCACAAAAAGCTTTACCCAAACAGCTGGAGTACTTTTAGGTATGCATGGAGTGAATGGCATGAGCATCCCGAACGCGCCTTATGAAACCTTATAAGAATAGGATTCATAGTATTGACATAACATTGTACCTGTGTTACAAAAACTGTACATATTATTACACTGATGCAGATGATAAAGAAACAATGAAAGATTGTACATTTTTTGAGTTGTTTTGACAAGAAATAGGACCCAGTTATTCCTCATTTTCAAACATCATGTCTTGCTCAAGAGTAAAAATTATTGTCACAACCATCACATCAGACAGACAGACTATAGGAAATAGTAGCCCTTATTTTATTTTAATTTTATGTTAAGTAAGTACCTATTTGTCTGTAAACTTAAATCCAATGTAATAAATAAGAATTATAACTCTGCCTATTCTTTTCTATTAACATAAAAAACCAAATACACCCTTTTTGTGGTAATAAAAAGCTTGAATTCATTCAAATAACAGATTTATATCAATTCAACTTTAAATAAAAGTCAAATGTAGGTTAGGATTTAACTGTTTGGATGAGTGACATGGTCAAAAAAAATTTAAATGTATTTTTGTAGATACTACACTACTATTTTTGTGTCATTTTTTAATATATAGCTATATTTAATTGTAAAACTTACCTCTGGTTCCTTGGGGAAGGTATGCATTTGGCACTCTTTGTTGGTGTTTTTACAGTCAGGTACACAACAAAAATAAACCATTTTTATACAGTTTTAAAAAGTTCAGTTCAGTTTTCAGATAAATAATCACACACACACACAAATCAATAACTCAAAAATATGTAAGAAAATCTCTATAATCACTAAAATACCGACAAAAGCTCTCTCTAAATGCAACGATTAACGAAACACGAAAGAAGTAATAATAATGGCGTCTTCAGTCTTCCTTCGTCCTTGTCAGTCCATGGTTTTTAGCGCATGCTCAGTTTAAAATAATGCTGACAGCGCCCTTCTGCGACCTGTGTGTGAATTATTGTCACGGATCTGTCATGCCCATAACAGTTTCCCGGGTATGTTTGCAACTCCCATTTTTCCAAGAGAGAAAGATATATAGGATTTCTCTTATGACAAAGAGTAACGTAACTATTTAGAAAGATTTGCCAGGACAAATCTAACTATTCGGTGGTGGGGGAGATAAAGAAAACAAAACAAATATTTTATTTACAGTAATTTCCCCATCAGTTTTGAAATTCAGGCGGTATCCATTCCTTATTAAATCCTTGGATAAAACCAAGCATCTTTGTTGCACTGTTGCAAATGGAGGCTATATAGGGAGCAAAAGTGAGCTTTGAGTCATATATTACACCAAGAACTTTGAAAGTAGAACATCTAGTGACAATTGAGTCACCTAAAGGCGCAAACACATCTGGCGAACGCATGTGGCCGAAGCCATTCGACCGAACGCATTCGGTAAATGTGTACGGCCCAACAAACGGCAGCGAACGCATGTGTTTGCCTACATCAAAAGAAAATTGAAGAACGAATTCATTTGGCTGTGTTTAGTGTGTACGCTTCCAGTTAGAGTGTCGAACGGCGTCGTCAATAGAAGTTTGCATGTTTGAAAAGGTCATAGTTAGACATTCACTGATATTCAAAGGGAGATTATTCAGCTTGCACCACCGTTCGATTTCTCTTAACCCTTTAACGGGCAAAATTATTCTGAATCTATTTTATATAAAAAACACAAACTAAGCAGTCTCCTGAAGATACTGAAAGACAATATGCTGCTAACATTCGACATTTATTCTTTTTTCACCCCCATATTGCCCGGTAAACCATGTTACCAGATACCTTTATAGACCAAATATATTACTAATGATCCCTGTTACAAACGGGGTACCACATTATAAAAATAAATGCGGTAAAATCAGAATATTATAAAATGATATACTTGATGCATTTCTAACTGATTTATTTATAATAAACTGAACAAAACATATTGTTTGGCAAATAAACACAAACAACAAAACAAAATAACACAAATCTAACTTCTAATGACTAGCTGATAAAACTAGTCAACAAAACTAAACAAAATATGTAAGTAATTATTTGATAAAAAAAAAACAATGTATGTATATAGTCAACAAAACTAGTCACTATGGTAAAGACCAAAACATTCGACGCATAAAGTGACTAGGCACTCATTGCACATATAAGAACTTTTTTTTTGAATACCGAATTTACTGCATTGTTGGCATCTTCTTTTTGTGGTTTTCACTGGAAAATGTGAAGCATTTCGAAAATGATTTCTTATTGGTAATGGACCGGGTCTTTTCCTAACTGTAAAATTTCAGATAAGTTGATCAGCAAGAAAGCTTCTAAACTTTAGGTGACTCATTGGTTTTTTTCTTGGATTGTTTTTTTAAGAGTTTCTTTGTAAATTATATTGAATTGACAATGCTAGAATCGATAAAATAATACAGGAGTTTCATCCACCACCTCCTACTTTTCCAACTTACGCAGTATGACTCAAGCCTTTGGTCAAAGCGATCGACGCCTCCCATGAATTTGTTGTAATCAACAATGGATTTTGGGCATGTAACAGTCTCTCTATCACCAGTTCTCTTTGTGCGAAGCACTTGTCCAGTATCTGCGGCATGGTGCATATTGCTACAAACTGTTACAGACTTAGTTCCTCGGTCCTTCCACTTGACAACAGAAATCTCTTCACAAATTGCAAAATATGACTGACCCATTGCAATATTTTTATCTTTATCTAAAATGCTTTCTTGTTTGGCGAATAGTTCCACATCCAAATAATGATCTGTCTGCTAATTTTTTCATAGGTGGAATTGTTGTAAAAAAATTATCAAAAAAGGCACAAAAACCTTTGTTTTCCAAAGTTGCAAGCAATTTCAAAATAACTCGTTCTCCTAGAGTGTCTGTCCCAGCCTGCTCTTTCCCTTGATATATGTCAAAGGCGTATAAGTAGCCTGTCTCCGAACAAGCCAATGCAATTAGAAAATTGGAAAATTATGATGCCACTCGATTCGGCAAATTTTGCAGACCTATTTTAAAATTTTGCACAGTTTTCTGGGAAAGTTGTCAAAAAGTTGAAACATGTTGATGCTGCTAGGTTCAACTCATTTTGCACACCTATTTTCACAATTTGCACTCTTCGGGGGAAAGTTATGAGGTGTTAAAAATTTGCATTCCCCCCTCCCCCCGTTGTCAAAAAGTTGAAAAATTTTGATGCTGTTAGGTTCAACTAATTTTGCACACTCTTATGGGACAAAGTTGTTATGAGGTGTTAAAAAATTACATTTTGCCCCCGTTTGTCAAAAAGTTGAAAAATGATGATGCTAGGTTCAACTAATTTTGCACACCTATTTTCAAATTTTGCACACTTTTCAAGGGACAGTTATGAGGTGTTAAAAATTTGCATTTTCCCTCCCCCATATGTGTGCAAAATTAGCTGAACGCAGCATCAAAATTTTTCAACTTTTTGACAAACTGCGGGAAAATGCAAAAGTTTGCAAAATTTGAAAACAGGTGTGCAAAATTTGAAAATAGGTGTGCAAAATTAGTTGAACCTAGCAGCATCAATAATTTTCAACTTTTTGACAAACGGGGGGAAAATGCAATTTTTTAACACCTCATAGCAACTTTCCCCAGAAGATTGTGCAAAATTAGTTGAACCTAACAGCATCAAAATTTTTCAACTTTTTGACAAAGAGGTGGGGGGGAATGCAAATTTTTAACACCTCATAACTTTCCCAGAAAAGTGCGCAAAATTTTAAAATAGGTGTGCAAAATTAGTTGAACCTAGCAGCATCAAAATATTTCAACTTTTTGACAAACTGGGGGGAAAATGCAAATCTTTTAACACCTCATAACTTTCCCTAGAAGTGGTGTGCAAAATTTGAAAATAGGTGTGCACAATTTGCCGAATCGACTGGCATCAAAATTTATCAATTTTGTAACAGACGGGGGAACGGTCAAGTTTGCCCCCCGTATATAAAAAAAACAGCTCTAGTTTCCTCCTTTCACATCACTGTGAAATTTTGAAGGCAGTGCGAACTATTATTTAGCAGAGTTGCAGATTGTGGGTTATGTTAGTGGTTAACCGAGTCTTAGAGTCGCTAGTTAAGAAAAATTAATGCTTATACTAGTGCTAAAGAAACTCGAAGAGGAATGATTCCAGCTTATATCCTCCAAGCTGGCTTTGTGTAGCTTGATTTGGAACCTTGCGAGGCGACAAGAATTTTG
>JAEQML010054991.1:0-36938 GCA_016904865.1 Pissodes strobi | reverse complement strand
AAGTTGAGAAAAAAGTTTAAAAAATAAAAACTCAATTCCTAATATCTCCTTCATAAGTTTCACTTCAGTTGGTTGTGTGCTTATAAAAGTGAGGTACATATATTTTTTGTAGGGCACTATTTACATACTCTTATGTACGGAAAAATAATATTTAATTTTTATTTTGAGAATCAGGTGGTACAATATAATATACCACACCGCGGCAATTTTTTGTTCTTTAGTAGCTGTATTTTAGGAAATACTTGGAAATTTGAAGATCTAGAGGAAATGGACCAGAATGAATTTGAAAAGTCGTTTTTTGATGAAATACTTTCTGGGAAGGTTTCTTTTGCGTACGATAACAGTGCTGAGAAAGAAAATGTGTCAGAGGGACGTTTAGATTTTATTGGTTACAATTTGGAATTGCTATAGACTTGATAATTTGGATAATCTGTCTGATAATGAACAAATAGGTAAGATTATTTTTTAATATTTAGGAAGACAGATTTATTTTTTTTTATGTCGTAGTCGATACTCATCTGGAAAACAATAATGCTGAATTGAGCCAAGATAGTGACGAAGATGATAATATTGCCTTTGCCGAATTGGCGAAAAAGTTGAACGTCAACCAATTTGTTCGGAATAGAGAGATGACCAATTATAATCTTGCGCCACAGGACTATTTTGAAGATTTTGGACCTGTCAATGTTCCAGAAGATGTGGAAGTTCCTGTTGATGTATTTTTATGCTTATTTCCTGACACCCTATTTGCACACATAACTTTCTAGACAAATCTGTATGCTACACCGGCTAGCACTAAAATCAAGAAAGCCATTTATTCCCACCAGCATGCAAGAGGTAAAAAAGCTTTTTGCTGTGAATATACTGATGGTACATAAAACGACTACGTAGCTTCAGGGACTTTTGGTCTAGATGCCTATATATCCGCAAGTTATGCTCAGAAGTAGATTTGATTGGCCTCTGGGAAACATTCACCTAAATCCCAATGCTGTGCAGCCCAGACGAGGGGAACCTAATCACGATAAACTCTCAACGTACGTCCACATTTGAATGAGCTAACCGAACATTTTACGAAATACTACAAACATTCTAGAGAAGTTTCTATCGACGAATCAAGGAATCTTTTCATGGGAAGGTCATCTTTGCGCCAATACATGCCCAATAAGCCAATAAAGCGAGAGCACAAAGTCTGGGTTCGAGCTTCAAAATGTGGATATATTGACGAATTTCAAATTTATACTGGCAAAATTGGTGAAAAATCAGAAACAAACTTGGGTGCCAGAGTTGTCACAGATCCCAATGCTGTGCAGCCCAGGGAGGAGAAACGGTTAAAAGAGTAAAAAGCTCGTGCGCTTTGTTAAGTTTTGTATTGAATTTAAACCCCTAATTTCCGCAATTTCGTGTTAATAATGCAATTATTGAGATAAATGTTTTAAAAATTAATAACATTGACACACTGCATCTCGGAAACTATCAACCTTTGGACTAAGGTAAATTGGGCTGGATCCTAATATTTCATATTCTCAGGAATTTGTGCCAGCATTTTGCACAGACCTGTTAGAGACGCCTCATATATTGACTAATTAACAGATTATTATTATAAATTCACACTCTTGTGATTTATTTTAAAATTAACCACAAACCGTCACACTCATGTGAAAAGTACTATTTTCAACCCTTGTTGACAATCTTTTGTGCGCATGGCTCAGAGAATCCTGTGATATCCATCGAACTGTTTGATGTATTGCTTTCACATCTATAATGTCTTAAAATTTGTTGTGTTTTGCACTTAACATCTTCAAGCCCAGGCTTATTTTTTAGATGACTACCTATATCCCAGATGACGTAAAAAAATATTTTTTTCTTTTGATAGCTAGTGAGTATTGTTTTAGTATATTAAAAAAAATATTGGCCTTACTACGGGAGTCTAAACTTTCTAGACAGACAGATTGACATAATGTAAAAAATTAGTATATTTCATAAATAAAATGTAATTGAAACGGAAAAATCATACATTTATTCCTACTATACAGAAAAAGGTACAAAAAAAAACAGTGGCGTAGAGGGTGCAATCTAACTACGATGCTATATTCTTTTGACATATTATTCTTTACATTAGGTACTCAATTACGATATAATTCCAAAGTTTTAAAACATAACATTTGTAGTCACAAATGGCAATATGGGATATAGATCAATCTCAGCTTGTTGCCTCCTACGGCAACCTGGGTTTGAAAAGGTCAAGGGAGAAATGTTGCGAATTGTTCCTCAACAATATTTGGTCGATGTTTCATCTTTACGAGTAATAACGTTACGGCTATTTTTTTTAAGTAGAGCGCTATTGGATAAGTTCTATGTTTAAAGTTTTTATTTTATTTTTGTTTTCATTTCTAATTTTTTTTACAAATTGTCAGACGACTTTAGTTTTCTCTAATAATAAAAATTCATTGCGACAAGCCACAAATCACATTAGTACGGTTAGTAAGCCGGGTTAGTATACCTGAATGACATGCTTC
Organism: Pissodes strobi; assembly: GCA_016904865.1. Classification (NCBI taxonomy): domain Eukaryota; kingdom Metazoa; phylum Arthropoda; class Insecta; order Coleoptera; family Curculionidae; genus Pissodes; species Pissodes strobi. The sequence goes on along the minus strand of JAEQML010054991.1, from coordinate 34,422 downwards.
CAGTTAGAGACTTGATTACAATGGCCGCAACGGAAGGGCGCATTAGTAGTGGAGCCACCCTTCGTCGCGGAGCTGTTATTTACACTTGCCTCGTCTCTATCAGGACTCGTACCCCTTAAGCTTAAATCCTGCGATGAAAACAGCTCTTCTGCAGAGTTGGTCGCGCCCGTGCCGGAAACTAATGACAGGGGGGAGGGAGACACCGACGCCTGGGCGGCCGCCACAGCCTGATGGAACAGCTGCTCCTGCTGGTGCTGGTAGTGGCCTTTGACGTGTTGCAGAAGAATCTCCCTGGATGCGTCCCTGAAAATTTAGAAGATTCTGATGTAAGGCAGATTAATTATATTTTATAATGAAATGAATTTATGAAGCTTTAAACTAATGTAAGCGAGAAGAATAAAGGTCATCTTACATCGAATATAAAGAAGCTAATCGAAACTGATGCATGTTATATAACTATATAAGTTGTTTCAATGTCTGACCGCTCAAATAATCACTGTTAAAACAACTGCTGAACGTATAAATTAAATTATTTCCGTTAAAGTTTTAAAAGTAAAACTACAAACAGATCAACTGGCATATTTTATTTAAAAGTTAGCAAAACTTTTAAACTGGAAAACCAATAGGAACTTCCTTAAATGAACTTTGAATTCTATTTTCGATACGCTATCTAAAATTAATAGTTTTTGAAATGTTGTTGTTGTTAGGCAATTTGCTCCGGTTTGAACTTTGTAGCCAACAAATCTTCATATGACAATTTCAATGCAAATGAACTTTGATAAAGACTAGAGAGTACCTATGATATATGATTCACATCTAAAGTATTCCGCAAAATTCAAAACTTTAATAATATACAGGATGTTCTCTTTAAAAAATTAGGTTTAGGATAAAAGTTCCCAATATAATGTTAAATAGTTTCCTCAGTCAATATTTGCCTATTGCAGTCCTTTTGCAAAATATCATATATAAGAAATTTTCGTTTCAAATATAACTATATAATTAACATAATGAATAGTCATATATGGGGCTAATACTGCAAACTGAACAATTCTTAACCCAATCAGATGTTAACATTGAAAATGTTTCTATTATCCTAGTATGGGGTTTCAAATCGTAAAAAAGTGCATGCTACATTTGCCACATGACGTTATGTTATATATGCTGTGATGACGTCATACGTGCGTCAGAGATCGTGTTAGTTTGTTTATGCGGACGCCTTATCTTTATTTATATTATCGAGATAATAAAAACTTATGAAGAGGGTTTTGACTGGGTTTTAACCGAATTTTGGTGACTAATCAAAACTAACAAAAATCTTAAATTTGATTATATCGTATCGGAATGGGTTCAAATGACTGCAATAAATTGGAACTAACTGATACTAACCGAAAATTGATTGAACGACTAACCAAAATTAACCATAAGTAACCAAAAGCAATAAAACGGTATAAAAGGTCTCGGAACAGGATACAAAAATGAAAGTACCGTTAAAACTAACTAAAACGAACTGAATTTTGGTGACTAACCAAAACTAGCCAAAAACATTAAATTTAATTATAACGTACCGAAACCGGTTCTAATGACTAACATAAATTGGAACTAACTAAAAGTCACCGAATGTTGATCGAATGACTAACCAAACGGGGCGCAAAATAAAAAGAAAAGATTATACAATATAAAATAGCTTTCACGTACAAATATCTTTAAAAAGTTGCATCATATTGCGGTCGTAATAAATCCCCAAATCAAAACACGCATTAGTAGCCATTTCTTTAGATGAATAAGATTAGGAAAAGAAAAAAAAAAAGATAATCACTACTAAAGCCATCTATAATAATTGTCTCAAAATTAATCTAAAATAATAATTTTGAATGTAGAATAAAAAAATAATTTTAACACGACTCTATTTGAATAGATGGCGGATGGTATCAATTTGACAGCACATTTTCTTATCTGTCTTTAGATTCTTAAGAATCTAAAGAGCCTTTTGTGTAATTTTCGTAGGTGGTTAGAGGACAAATGTGTAAAGGGTGGCTCGAGTTCGAGTCTATGTATGGGGATCTCGAAAACCGTAAGAGATACAGTGTGAGTCAAATTAGGGCAAAATTGCGCCTTTTGGTGCTTAACAATATGCCGTTTCGAAAATATTCCGAGTATTTCTGGAGATATCCGGAAAAATACGAAATTTTGAAAAATTGATTTATTTTTTTGAAAATACTATATTAATAACGCCAATATCATCTGAAAAACGATAAAAAAATTTAAGTTCGTATTTAAAAAAAGAACGTCAATGAAGATACCGTGAAGACCAAACGTCGAGTGCCAAACTGGATGCCACTATCGAATAGAGCAGAAAAAGTGGCAATGTAAAAGGGCAATTAATTTTTTTTTCAAAAGTATCGGTTTTTCTCCGGATATCTCCGGAACTACTCGGAATTTTAAAACTTTCTATATTGCATATTGTTAGGCGCAATTTTGCCCTAATTTGACCGACACTGTACCTTACGGTTTTTGAGATCCCCATACATAGACTCGAATTTGAGCAAGTCTGTACAGGGTATCCCATTTTCGGCACCTTTGCGGGTTGCGATTTTCACGACAGCGCGCTACTTTTTTGTGAAACAAAGATGGCATCAGCAAAACTTTCATAGCCCTTTTGGTTTTTGAGATACAGCGTGTAATTATTGTGTAAGTATTACTTTTGATAATCTGTCTTTAGTTATCTTTAAACTTATCGAAGAAGTTAAAACGTATTCTTATACAAATTTTCTGTAGAATCCAGTGTAGTAGTCAGTTTTTTCTAACACCATCAGTTTTTTAGTTATGAAACAAATATATATATTTTTAGCTGAACACCCTGCATATTATTTTTCGTCAGTGGGAGAGTGGTGGGTGGGTGGGTTCTTTCCTGCTTCTTCTTCTTCTATCATAATACAAGAACTTGGTCAGCAGAAAATCACCATTTAATTTATGAGAGAGCACAACAAGGACGCTTTGAGGTTGGGGTTGAAACAGGCCGACCCTAGGTATGCAAATTAACAAAGAAAAGCTCGAAAATAATAATTCGCGCACAAAATTAGAATACACTCGGTATTATAAAAAAGCTTTAAAAACGCACTTTTACATGTTAACTTCCGAGAAGCAGGTAAAGAGGGTAGAGCCGAGCGCTGGGTATATGCTTCACACTTTTTACGTCTCTTTTAAATACATTTTTCTAATGTGTGAGATCGGAACTTTAATAGTTTCTTGTCGCACCCACACATCAAAGAAGCAGAGCGGAGTCCAAAAAATCCACTCATTTTGGCTAGAGACTGGTCCAATTCCAATCCCCAAAGTTTGAGACTGGGTTCCCTTCAAGATTTTCACATAGGTATTCTAACTAGAGACGAATTTTTCACACACCCTGTATAGTATCTTACTTATGCGAGAAATTAAGCATCTCAGTAATTTTCCTGAGCCAAATGAAATTAAGAATAACCCGAGCCACAGGCGCAACTCGCAGGAGAGTCGAGACTGCTTCCTTACAGATAAGTAAATTATTTGGTTTCACTTAATTTCTTTACGGTTTAAGCGCTAGACATCATTTTAAAAAGGGTCGAACTTTCAAACCTAGTGCATTAGTGTGATCAGATTTTCGTAAATTGTGTGATTTTGATTAGATTTCGAGCTGAGAGGTGATTGTGATGTTCAAGTAAATCTTAACAATATTATGTCCTAATAACAATCAAATAACAAGTTGGGCTAATGGTGATAAGATCCTTAAAGAATACAACAAAGGGTACAATGGTCCTACGGGACAGGAAAAAAGCCTACGAGACACCAAAAAAGCCTACGGGACATGAAAAGACTCCTTCGGGACAACCCTCCAAAAGAACCTTGTGACGTAATCTCCGTGGAGTATCTTAAAATTTACATATATTATATACGTCTTGGTCAGATCTTATCCGCTACGCTCTCAACTTGTTACGAACTTTCTTTAGTATGTGCATGTAGCATGTATACTAGGTGGTATGCATATCTTTCCCGTATGAGTAATGTGAATGTATCGAGCGTACAGCACAGTGTAAGGGCACATACATTGGATGTGCTATTTTTTTTTATTAAACGGTCATAGTTTACTTCTTGATTCGAGGGCCTGATTGAAATGTCGTAACTTAAATAAACATAAATTAATTTTTCTTTCTTATGTACATTTTTCCTTCATTAGACAGTCAATTCATTTTTGTTTTAAATTTTAGTATGTGTTAACGATTATTTTATGTAAATAAATACTGCGTTTTCCTTAAACTGTATACAAGTAAGGAAAGAATGGCCATTGGTGTTTTAGCGCCAGTATTGACTGGTCACTTAAGAAATTTTATTAATTCAAGAAAATCGTTTCACACACATCTACTTTAGAACCTACTACCAAACAAAGTCAATTTAACCGGGTCTTAGCCGACAGTGGCGATAAATCATTCACCATTGTTACGATCACGTCCAAAGAGTCTTGCCTTTAGGTACAACAAATGTGCCTTCGGGCAGGGGCGTTTCAGGGTCTCGTGTTTAATTTTTGGAAGGCGCATAGTCTACAGAGTTTTTGAAGGAGATCTTACAGCGTGTCCATACCATTGTAGTTTCACAGCTATAAACGTTTGAAAATCGATACTTTGGCTAATTTTCACCCTGGTAGCAAGAAGGTCATTGACAATGGACTAAAATGAATTTCACAGTCCTATCTTAACTTTTCAGGAGCTATCTGATGGTGCTAACTGATGGTACCTACAAAGGTACCAGATTTGGTACCCATTGTACCGCCTGCCAGTTAGCACCATCAGATAGATCTTGAAAAGTTAAGATAGGAATGTGAAGTTCATTTTACTCTATCTCTAATGATCTTCTTGCTACCAAGGTCAAAAGTAGCCAAAGTACCGATATCCAGCTATTTATAGCTGTGAACCTACTAACTCTAGCGGTATAACATCATACATAAAATATGCTTAGAATTTTAAGTAGAATCCAAAAATGCAATAATATACAGGGAGTTCCATTTAAAAAATATAACTTTATATTGGCGTTTGCTTATGGGACCCCCTGTATAATATTTTCATATCTAATAAAAAATTTAACATGATTACCTACATAAAAAAATTTGCTGTAAATCTTTAAAAATAACCAAGTTAAGGGGGGTGTCAATTTATAATGAATAACCCTGTACATATAATTAATTAATATTAATAAATTGAAAACAGATCAAATAAATGAATTTATAATTAATAAATCGAAGGGGTTAATACTCAATAATCCTTACCACAAAATATAGAATCTTTTGTTGCCAAATGCAGCATATAAAATAAAATTTATAGTCTTTTATAGTGGCAAAATCAGATCAATCAATAGTAATCAAAATATCAAAATATTTTATACAATTGTGACAGCTATCCGTAATATTACCGATATATAAATGACAAAATATCTGTAATTTTTGGCTAGTCATAATTTCTGGTAACAGAGAAACACCTTCCTATAATAAAATCCAAGGTACTCGCAGGATTTCTCAAATTAGTTTCATAAAACAATATTAAGTTCTTTAGGATTTAAATTTGAAGTACTTCATCTTCAAAATTCAAAATTATGAGGTTCTAAAGGTGAAATAGGGAGGTCTTCTCAATGAAATCTCAAATCGTATGTTACGATGATTTTATCTACTAACATCAAAGCAAAGAGGTTATTTTTAAAATTTGGTCCGCTGCTTATAATATCTATTTCTACAGTTAGTTAGTTAGATTTTTGTTATTGATATACAGAACTTTTTGATACGAAAGAAAGTAGCAAATTCAAAGTAATAAAAACGGTTTGTTATTGTATACATAGTAAACAATAATATAGAATACCGGTAGCGGATAGATACTTCCTTGTGATCCCAACGAGGAACAAATCTACTTCAGAGACTTAGCAACCCTGCCGACGCGAGCTCTCGGATGTCTTCCACTTCCTTTTTGGAGGGATCCTTAGCCTAACTTCAAATCCCTTCACATTCATCTGTTGCCATCCTCAACCTAGGGAGGAAACCTTTATAAATCCTAAAGGAAAGCAACGGGAAACTACCTCTAGTATCTTCCCAAGAGAATCTTATGGATTGTCTCACGGTTAAAGATATCCGGAGTGTAAATAGTCCCTCAATCGGATTTCCGGGAGAGAATGCTGTGAGAAGGTCTGAAGATATGAACAAGCAGATCTCATTAACAAAGATGAACCTCCGAAAATGCACCTCAATTGCCACTTGGAATGTTCAGGGACTCGTTACACATCCCGGTAAACTAGATATCATCGAACGTGAAGTGACAAACATCAACATAGTAGGCATATGCGAAACTCATTCACCTCCAAAAATTGTAACACCTTTTCTGGACATCAATCAGACTCAGTGCTGTGATTATTCCAAAACCACTACGAACCAACTCTGTTCCTCATCTATATTAATGACCTGCTGACCGAAACAAATAATCCTGTTTACAGTTTTGCAGATGACAGTACCCTTGTCTCCCACTTTAGATCAGAAAACCCCTTACCAGCGACTGAGACTCATCACCGCAGACAGGAGCAGATTACAGCAATTAATCAAGACCTGGAGAAAGTTCAAACTTGGGGCGACCGAAATTTGGTCCAGTTCAATGCAGCAAAGACCCAAGCAGCCACGTTTACCAAGAGGGCCAATACAGCGGGCCCTGACATCATTATGGCAGGGTCGACCATTCCTTCATCCCCGTCAATCGGACTGCTGGGTATCTCGGTCAACAGCAATATGTCCTGGCATGACCACGTTGCTAACATCGCAAAATCAGCCTCCCAGAAGCTTGGTGCGCTATTTCGCAACAAAAAACTCTATACACCGCAGCAGTTGCTCTTGCTCTACAAAGCGCAAATAAGACCGTGCTTAGAATATTGCTCACATATCTGGGGTGCCGCACCAAAGCACACCCTAAAGCTACTGGATTCCATTCAGAAGAGAGCTGTGCGTCTCGTCGGCGACCCGGAGTTGACCCGGAATCTAGATAGTCTGGAACACCGCAGTTGTAGCCGAGATATCTCTGTTTTACAGATACTTTCACGGCAGATGTTCCCAGGATTTGGTCCGCCTCATCCCGCCCCTGGCAGCTCCTGTCAGACAGTCACGACAGACGGCAAGAGCGCACCAGTTCGTCGTACAACTGGAAACACCTAGAACATCGCTTTACAATAACTCCTTTGTCTGGCGCACTGCATCACTATGGAACTCACTCCCAGGACATCTGTTTCCCACTAATTACAACTTACAAATATTCAAGAGCCGTGTCAATCAACATCTTCGCACACACACCGCTCGTCGAGCGCCATAGTGTGTGTGCCACTGCCATAAAAAAAAAAAGATCAAGTATGCTGGGCTACAATTTTGAGAGTTCCAGAATACTGACTATAAAAATCAACAACCAACCAACATCAACAAGCAAGGAAGACGAAATAAATTATTACTACAATAAACTGGAAAGTACTATACAAGAGCTACCCAGCAAAGAAATAACTCTTATACAAGGAGATTTCAACGCTAAAATCGGTCCAACTCAGGAAGACGAACAAGTAAAACACCTCGTAGCAGGTATGGATTGGGAGTTAGAAATGAATCTGGACATAAACTAGTAGTTTTGTATAAGAATCAACATGGTTATCACAAATAGCATCTTTCCTCAACATCCGAGACGTAGGTGTACGTGGACTTCTCCAAGTGACCTATACAGAAATCAAATAGACTATATTTTGGTACAAGCAAGATGGAGATCCAGTATAAGGGACGTCAAGACCCTACAGGAGCGGAATGTGGCAGCGACCACAAACTGCTACTAGCTCGAGTAAAAATGCACATTAAACCTACGAAAACAAAGAAAAAATCACCCCCCTTGAACTCTGAAAACATCCAGCTATTTAAACTAAAATTAGAAGAAAAATTTAAAACAATCTCCGCAGAATACGAAAACTCAGAGGCAATGTGGCAAACTCTTAAAACTATTATGATCGATACCAAAGAGGAAGTAACTCAACAAAATACCAATGATATAAAAAAAACACGCAGTGGATGAAATTTGGAATGTATAGTAAAGGAAAGGAAGATGCTCAGAAGAGCAGGCATAAGCAACAATGAACAAATGATCGAATACCAAAAGTTGAACAGAGACATTCAACGATTGAGTAGACGAGATAAAAACCAACACTTGCAAAAAATCTGCCTTGACATTGAAAGATTGCACAACACCAATGAAACACGAGATCTTTTCCAAAGAATTAAGGAAAACACCAGAGAATTAAGCCAAAAAACATGGAAAATAGAAGATCAAAATGGCAAAATGATGGAGTTCTTGAAGTATAACGGCTATATTGCAAAAAGCTTTACGACCTTGAACAAGAAGAAAACGAACTACCACAGAGGTTAAGTTTTACCACCGTGATATTCGTAAAATCCTCAAAGATCTAGATACGCAAAAGGCATTAGGGCCGGATGGAATACCTCCCATCGTGTTAAAGAACTGCTCCAACGAGACTTTTTTCTCTGTCTTACCGAAAGGGGATTTACCCATCTTCTTGGAAAGTCGCTCGAGTACAACCTGCTCCAAAAAAGGCAAGAAAACTATGCCCCCAAACAATCGCCCAATTGCCTTGCTTGCATCTCGAGACTAACAGAATAATTAACGATAACCAATATGGCTTCCGCAAACAGAGATCGACCGGAGATATATTGGCATATGTCATTCATATATGGCGTAGAGCAACTGAGAATAACGAAGAATCTCGAGCGATTGCGCTGGATAATTCGAAGGCATTTGATAGAGTTTGGCATTACGGATTGCTCAACAAACTGCCGTTCTTCGGACTGCCAGCCACTATTTGCAGCTGGTTTGCCAGTTTCCTTAAGAACCAATCGCTGCATGTTGCAGTTGATGGACACATCTCAGACACATTCACCGTTAATGCGGGAGTGCCTCAGGGCTCAATACTTTCACCAACTCTATTCCTCCTCTATATTAGTGACCTGCTGACCGAAACCAATAATCCTGTTTACAGCTTTGCAGATGACAGTACCCTTGTCTCCCAATTTAGATCGGAAAAACCTTTACCAGCGACTAAGACATATCACCGCAGACAGGAGCAGATTACAACAATTAATCAAGATCTGGAGAAGGTTCGAACCTGGGGCGACAGGGATTTGGTCCAGTTCAATGCAGCAAAAACCCAAGCAACCGCGTTTACCAAGAAAGCCAATACGACGGGCCCTGATATCATTATGGCAGGCTCGACCATTCCTTCATCCTCGTCAATCGGACTACTGAGTGTTTCGGTCAACAGCAATATGTCCTGGCATGACCACGTTGCTAACATCGTAAAATCAGCCTCGCAGAAGCTAGGTGCGCTATTTCGCAACAACAAACTGTATACACCGCAGCAGCTTCTCTTGCTCTACAAAGCGCAAATAAGACCCTGCTTAGAATATTGTTCACCCATCTGGGGTGACGAACCTAACCACACCCCAAAACTGCTGGATTTTATTCAGAAGAGACCTGTGCGTCTCGTCGGCGACCCGGAGATGACGCGGGATCTGGATAGTCTGGAACACCGCAGACATGTAGCCGAGATATCTCTATTTTACAGATTTTCACGGCAGATGTTCCCAAGATTTGGCTCGCATCATCCCGCCCCCAGCAACGCCTGTCAGACAGTCGCGCGCACGCATCGCTCGTCGAGTGCCATAGGACCTAACTTTACCTATTGCCACTGTGATGAGGGATGAAGTAGAGCAAGCTATTTGCTATTTGAAAAACCAGAAAAGCACAGGCGGTGATACCATAAGCGCAGAAATGCGCTTGATGAAGTCGGCATCAAAATCCTGTGGAGGATATGTAATAACATATGGAGAACAGGATTGGAGCGCATCGACATTCATGCCATTGCACAAAAGAGGACTACAGAACCATTGCACTTATCTCACATCCAAGCAAGGTCATGCTCAGAATCATCCTTCAACGCCTCAGATGCTTTTTGGGTAGCATCCCACAGGAGCAGGCTGGATTTGTCAGTGGCAAAGGCACAAGAGAACAAATCTCAAATATTAGACAAATCATCGAAAAGGCAAGAGAATTTGCGAAGCCAACATATCTTTGTCTTTTGGACTGCAGCAAAGCATTTGACTGTGTCAACTGGCATAGGCTTTGGAAAGCTCTTTTAGATATGGGTACACCTCGACATCTGGTGCTTCTATTAGAACATCCATATGAAAATAGCACTGCAGTGGCCAGACTAGAGGACAAAACCTCCCAAACCTTCAAGGTGAGGTGTAAGACAAGGCTGTGTTTTTTTCACCCTTGCTATTTAACATTTATGGGGAAAAGCCGGTTGGGAGAGAGGCATAAGTATAGGTAGCAGAAAAATAAATACCCTTCGCTATGCCGACGACAGCACACTTATAACAAAGGATGAACAAGAAATGTCGGAACTTATTGAAAGAGTGGAAAGAGAAAGTCTGAATTTTGGCTTAAAACTAAATCGACAAAAATCAAAGCTAATGGTAATAGACCGCACCAACAGAATAGAGATAGATAGATGGATAGATAAACAATGTAGAGATAGTGGAAGAAATAACTTATCTGGGAACTCACATAAACAGAGATGGAACTGCATCTACCGAAATTAAAAGGAGAATAGCCCTGGCCAAAACTCTCATGCCAAATTAAATAAACAAATAACAGTTAGTACAAAACGGAAGCTTGCCGAAACCCTTGTCTTTCCGATTGCATTATATGAGGCAGAGGTGTGGACCTTGCTAAACTGGATAGCTTTGAAATGTGTGTTTGGAGAAGGCTCTTGAGAATTCGTCGGACTGGTCATAGAACCAATGTGTCAATACTAGAAGAAGTAAAAATTAATGCAAGACTATCAACCATAGTAAGACAGCGAATTCTCCAGTTTTTTGGACACGTGAGCAGGAGGAAAAATGATGATATGGAAAAACTAGTGATACAAGGGGAAATAGAAGGTACGAGACCTAGGGGATGATCTTCGAAGCCGTGAATGAATCAAATGAAGCACTTCACGGGAAATTCGCTACAAGAAAACATAAGATACATTCCAGATAGAGATAAATGGAGAGAAATCACAAATACCTTGACATGAATCATAAGATCACGACGCTTCAATCAATGAAGGAAACGACTAGAGAGAGAGTATTATTGTTCTTTAAAGGCGAAAAAGAAGTAAGTATTTTAAATAGTTTGTATTTTTAGTTTATGTGCAAACATATTTTTCTATTGTGCTTTTTAGCACTGCACGTCTGCCTTATCATAAAAGCATAGATACAATTCCACCTTGTAAGCCTAAAGTTTTCTTCGAAGCAAAAACCGTACCTAACTAAGTACCAATAATTACGTGCAATTAAATACCCTACTTCAAAACAAGGAATTAATTAACGCTAAAATATAAAGTGAAACCTTGAACGAAATAACAAGCATGTGGTTACATTTTTTAAGGCAATTTGCACAAAAATGATTATTGTTATCACCAAGAAAAACCTATACATTGATTTCATGCGCATAGCCGATAAGACTTAAAATTTATGGAAAATAAAAGCAGGTAATAACACATTTCGCAATTAAAAATATATTATTCTTTGTCGATAAGAAGACGTAAATTTTAAAGTACTTTTGTAATTTTATTGTTTGTTGCAAACGATAAACGGAACTTGAAAAAAGAATTGTGAAATAAAGCTGCCAACTGTCGCTGAAACCATTCTTATATAGTACATAGGTATTAGTATTTAAAGGAAATACTTATTTTAAAAGCCTTATCAATTTTATTATATTTGGCTTTGTTCGTCTTATCTTGACTGCATTTGGAGAGATCGAAACCTTATCAAGCAATTTTTTCAAGGTGTTTCAATACATACATACATTGTTGTGAAATATTGGTATCGCCAGTTCGTTAAAATGAACGTTTTGGAGGAATCCCAAACACACTTTTTATAATTAAACTTCATTGAAAATTAAAGACGTTTAATAATTCTAAGCCGCACTCGCTCATAAATTTTAGTTTCCCTATAAATGAAGGTTAATATAATATGAACGCAGAATGTACGAAATTTGTACATTAATGGGACAAAGGCATGAACTTGTTTGTAATTAAGTTACATTGGTAATATATTATTAAAATAATTACAAACTTCTAGGACAAATTTGATGTCAATCGAACACTATACCTTATTCAGGTTCAATTGATGATTTGATTTATTTACATAACATATGAATTGGAACTATCATCAAATTACATTCTCGTGGTCAAAAAAAGCCTAAGATTAAATTTAAAACCTAAATAATTAAAATTTAATTTAGACATTCTTGTAGATATTTTATTTCTTAAACATGTCACTATATAGGTATATCGTTATTTTTTTAATATTTATGTTACTGTACCCAGGTACGCTTCAAGTGTTTGCTTCATAGATATATTCAATCCATTTATACCAACTTTCACAAAAGGTTTTAGAGTCGTAAGAATCTATTAGTTTAAAATAAACTACTCAAAAATGAATAGGGACATTGATTTTTTTTTTGTATTGGAAGTAAGTCCTGTATTTTTTGCATGTAAGCATGTAGAGGAGGCTTTTCACTGTGGGTGTAGAATTTTATTATCTTTACAATGATTTAGTTGTATTTTGTTAAAGGTTTTAATTTTCAAATATACAGGGTGCTTTAGAAAGAATCGTAATATCCATTATTTTTGGTTAACTCTAAACTTTTGGATAACGGGTTTTTATTAATTTTTATGTCTCATTCTGCATCTGTGTTAACTTCTCCCGAAACGGTTTTGGAACCACTTGCCTATTGGGAAAAATAAGGCAATTATACAGCGCGGTCATTGCTTTTGAAATCTCGATCAATACATTTCTACATTTCTGTTGAAACATTTTGACCTCCAAAAGAATAGATATATATTAATATCAGGTGTATCACTTTATCTGACAGTAGTTTTATCAATTTCATTTTTCAGTACTCTTCATAGGTATTAAGTTACAAAAGCATACATAACTAATTTTTTCCGACGTACTAATCACATTTATTAAATGATTAGTATTTATTGATAAAGTACCAGTTTCCATTTGGTAATGCAACATGCAGCAAAATCACTTGACAATGGGACAGTCAAATATTGCCGTACGCAGATACCAAAGAGGATATCGCGAAGTTGAGATCGCAGCAGTGTTGAGAACAACGCAGAGCTTATTTCGCGAACGATATCTCGGTACAGAGAAACTGGCAGTCCTGCAAGATGACATGGAAGTGGATCGCTGCGGGTAACAACTCCTCGCCAAGATCGATTTCTTATCATTAAGGTAAGAATGCGTCCATTTTCTGCTGCACGACATCTGCAACAAGCCTTTTTCGATGCCACTGCCAATCTATTAGAAACCGCTTACGTGAGGCAGGGATTTCATCATATCGTCTCTGAGAAACCCAGCAAGAACTCCTGCCCACAGAAAACAGCGAGTTCATTGGGCACGGTTATGTTTAGAAGAGGAATCGCTCGGAATGACATTCTGTTTACAGACGAGTCAAGATTTTGTCTGCATCGAAATGCGAGAAATCGTACTCTACCTCAATATGTTCAACCTGTTGTTGCGTTCAGTGGTGGAGGTATCATGGTCTGGACAGGAATCTCGATGGATGGTCGCACTGATCTCCATATGTTTGATGGATCTCTCACTAGCTAGCTATATAACGCAGAGATCATTTTGGGATCTGTGTTAAATCGTGCCAATGCAGCTGGACAGCATAATTTTATATTGCTGGACAACAATGCAAGACCGCATAGAGCGCAAGTGCTTTTAAATACGTTTAGCGACGAAGAAATAAATCATCTTCCCCTTCCAGCCCTCTCTCCGGATCTTGATCCTATAGAAGATGTGTGGGACTGGATGACCATCATCCACAATCTATATCTCGACCTGTCAGGTGCAGAGCTGTTATCGATGCTCATGGTGGGGCTACACGTTTTTGATTATACCAAATTGTTTTAAATGTTTTTCTCATTATTTTTATTGCTATTATGCTTTTATACTTGTAAATAAACTTGGAGAAAGAAATATTTTTAAATCATTTAAATTGTTACAAATACATATCCTTAAAATTTTACTAAACGTAGTTTGAGATTTTAATAGCGATGACCGAAACTGGAACGCGCTATATAATTGCCTTATTTTTCCCAGTAGGCAAGTGGTTTCAAAATTCTTTCGAGAGAAGTTAACACAGCTGCAGAATGTAGCACAAAAATTAATCAAAACCCCTTATCCAAAAGTTTAGAGTTAATAAAAAATAATGGATATTGTAACCCTTTCTAAAGCACCCTGTATATTTGAAAATTAAAACCTTCAACAAAAAACATCTAAATCATTGTAAAGCCAATAAAGTTCTCCACCCACTGTGAAAAGCAGGTTCCTCTACATGCTTTCATGCAAAATATACAGGGTTCCAAAGAAATACAAAAAAAATCTATATCCCTATTCATTTTTGAGTAGTTTATAATATTTCAACTCGTTTTAGAGATAAATATAAAATTTTTTTACATAACCTAACATAATTTTCATTCTTTCAGGAAACGTTATTAAAACAGGAAACAAATTCATTGACTTTTTTAATGGATTCAGTACTTAAAATGGAGCACCCTATGCTGACTGTGACAAAACGAGGTTTATCATTGGGATCTCGGAAATCGTAAGCGATACGAAGTCGACTAAACCGTGGCAAAGCTGAGCAATTTGGAGCTTGACTATTTGCCGGTCAGAAATTAAAAAAAAACCTTAAAACTGAAAATCATCATTTTTGGTTTTTCCTTGCCTCATTTATTGACGAAAATAGAGTTTTATCCACCATACGCTAGAAAAAGTCCAATTTGATATAATCGGATCTAGGAAATAGCAGTTACTGATTCCTTCAGGTAAAACACACCACACTCGCTCGAATTCGGTTCATGAGATAAAAAATGTTCTGCCTGCGCATCCTGTCAATGCTCAGCACACTCCTTTCAATAACGGGCCGGGCAAATTTAAAATAAAATTTTACTATCAGAACGTGAGGGGCCTTAGGAGCAAAACGAATGATCTTTTTAACTCAGTTTTGTCTGCCGATTTCGACATACTGGCTTTTACTGAAACTTGGTTGGACTCGGACATTTTTAGCACTGAACTGTGCGATTCGCGATATGCAGTATTTCGCGCGGACAGAGATTTTGATCAGATGGGCTGTCGTCGGGGTGGTGGAGCGTTATTAGCAGTAAAAAGTGATTATACCGTTTCAGTTCTGAAAATGGGTAATATTCCCACATGTATTGATTTCCTAGGAGTTAAGGTTACGATTAATGTCTGCACATTTTACATATTTTTAACTTATATTTCACCTAATATTAGTATTCTTGAGTATAATCAGTTTTTTGAAGAACTGTGTTCAATTGAAAATCTTTATGATTCGAAAATTTTATTTTTGGGCGACTTTAATCTGCCGGTTTTTCTTAATGCATTCTCTGGTGACGGTATAAATGATAAAACTCTGTCTTTATTGAATTTTATGCAATTTTTTGATTTTACACAATATAATTCGGTAAAAAAAGGCAATAATCGCTTATTGGATTTGATATTGTGTAACACTATGTCATTTTCATGTGAAGTTGAAGTTGCCTGTGGATAATCATCATCCCCCCCTGGCAGTGTATTGTCATTTGGGGCTCGAGAAAAAATTTAATAAACAGAAAATTAACAATGTGTATTATAATTTTAGAAGGGCGGATTTTGAGGGTCTTTACATGCACATGTCTGGTGTGGACTGGGATTTTTTGAAAACGGCAAATGATGTTAATTCCGCTTGTGATTTGTTTTATTCCAAACTTTACGAAATATTAAATATTTTTGTGCCAAAAACAATAAGACGCAGAAAAGATTATCCCCCTTGGTTTAATTCTAACATAATAAAAAACATTAAGAAAAAGTTTGGCCTCTGGAGGAAGTATAAGCGAATACAAAATAATAGTCATTTGCTAGAGTTTAGAGAGCTACGAAGGCAAATAAAACTTGATATTGATTATGCCTTTGTGAAAACGTTGAAAATCGCATTGGTCTAATCCATTAAATTTTTGGCAGTTAATAAATAGCAAGAAAAATAATAAGCAGCTTTCGGAGAAATGTCTTTGGGTCAATCAGTTTTTAAGAATCCCCGCGACATTGCAAATGCTTTTGCTGAATTTTTTCAATCCTCATATATTCCACCGGCTCAATTGAATAATGATGTGACTCCCAATAGCATTAATATGGTTGGAGTACACGGCGCTGAAGAGGATGACGTTTTGCGTTAAAGAAATTTAAACCAAAAGGAACCGTGGGTCAGGACAAGATACCGGCCTTTTTTTTGCATAATTGCGCATACCTTTTGGCCAAACCCCTTACTCTCATTTTCAATTTGTCGTTAAGAAATTCCGAATTTCCGGATATTTGGAAACAATCCAAGATAACTCCGGTGTTTAAAAAAGGTAACAAGCACAGAATTGAAAACTATCACCCCATAAGTATAATTAATAATTTTTCCAAATGTTTCGAAATGTTCCTTCACAATAATTTGTATTTTCAGACTAAACAGGAACTGTCAAATTATCAGCACGGGTTTCTCAAGGGAAAGTCAACCACGTCCAATCTAACTTGTCTGACACAGTTTGTCGCCGAGGCCTTCGATCAGGGCTGTCAGGTAGATATTTACAGATTTTTCCAAGGCATTCGACCGACTTGACCATGCAATTCTGCTTAGTAAACTTGACTCATTTGGTTTTTCGGACGGTTTAATAAATTTGTTTCGGTCTTATTTGAACGGAAGGCGTCAGGTAGTAGAGTGCTGTGGTCAATCATCGGTCCAGATGGATGCAACATCTGGGGTTCCGCAGGGATCTGTTTTGGGCCCTCTGATGTTCAACATATTTATAAATAGTATTATGGGGAATCTTGACAGTCATACACTTCTTTACGCGGATGATATGAAGATTTATGCACGTGTACGGGGCCCGGGTGATTGTCTGAGGCTTCAGGCTTCAATTGACGCGGTCTCTGGATGATGTACTGAAAATAATTTACCGCTGAATATTAGTAAATGCAAAGTAATGTCATTCTCCCTGAAGCACAATACCCTGTTGTATGATTATAAGATTAACGGTATATATCGCTAGAAAGGGTTGAAACATTTCGCGACTTAGGTGTATTATTTGACAGCAAACTCTCTTTTGTACCTCATATTAACGACTTAGTAGCAACATGTTACAGATCTTTGGGTTTTATCATAAGAAATTGGCGAAATTTTTCAAATCACAATACATTAAAGCTGCTCTTCTATGCGTTTGTTAGATCAAAAATTGAGTACGCCAATGCGGTATGGTCGCCATTTTATCAGGTGCATATAGACCGCATTGAGGGAGTCCTACGAAGGTTTCTAAAGTATCTAAGTTTTAAAATCGACGGTCAGTATCCCGATTTAGGCTTTCCCGAAGATCAATTACTTCGTCGACATTCCTTTTGCTCGTTAGAAGATAGGCGCACTGTCGCGCATCTTAAATTCCTCCATAACGTACTGCATAACAGGGTGGAATGTACCGAAATTTTAAATCAGCTAAACTTTCTCGTACCAAGGCTAACGTCTCGCAACGCGTGTGCATTTTATGTACCTACTCCACGTACTAATGTGTGTAAATACTCACCCATTCATCAAATGTGCAATGCATATAATCGACGGCAGAAAAATTTTGATATATTCAACTGCAGCTTATCCACTATAAATCCAAGTGTAATTTAAAATAGACTTTATAATTATATTATAATCGAGGGGGTAACCACTCTGTAAATATGGTGTACAATAGGTTGTAATTGCTAGTAATTTTTTGTAATTTTTGTAATTATTTCAAATTTTTGGTAATTCTTTTTAATTTATGGTAATTATGGTAATTTTCTTTAATTTTTTTTGTAATTTATTGAAATGTTTAGTAATTTTTTGTAATTTAAAAACCTTTAAGGAGACATTTAACCGAATCTTTAACCATGCTAAAAATTTAAACAGTATTTACAGATTTTATTAAATTTGTTAAAAATATCGATAGTCAATACCAACGTCAATAACTATATTATGAATATTTATATAAAAAAAATATTTGCCCACCGCTAACGGCCAAATAGCGGAGGAAACTTGTGGCAAATAATGACCGACGAGCAAAAGGTCACATATAGGCACGGAACCTCCAGATATGTTGGCTGACATATTCTATTAGTTTTCCCTGTAATTTGATTTAACTAGACAAAACTAACACAATGTAGCCCAATATAAGTCTCGTTTGGTTAGTTTTGGTTAGTTCTTTCTAGTTAAAACAAATTACTTTAGAAGATATGTCAATCATCACGGAATTCTGATTGGCTAATAATTTTACAGAAATATTGTTCATATGGCTAATGGGTGCGACAAGGAGCATTAGACCCTCGTGTGAACAATATTTCTGTAAATTGCGGGATTGATATTCAAAATAGACCCATCAAACCTTATATCACTGAAATCGTCTGCCTGCGACCTTTGGCATGAAAATATAATATACGGGGTGTTCCATTTAAAAAGAACACAACTTGTAATTTTTTTGACTGTTTTGCGATGCTCATTTGTTTAATCTGATGACAGATCCTGGCAAGTCAAGAAAACCCCTAGATTATTACTTGTTGCTATAATTGATATAAATTTTGGAAGTTGCTATAAATATTTCGCGAAGTGTAGTTAACCCTGTAAGGCTGAAATTACCAATTTCCTGTTAGTACTAACACTAACAGCTGGATAATTTCCATAGGAGCAATAATAATTATTGTTGCATCATTGAAAAATCTAGAATTGTCATATTATTTAATTTCATAATTATTGTTTGTGCTTTTCTTATGTGTACTGATAAACTGATGCCATATAAATTTAATTGCAGATAAAACAAATAAAAAAAATCTAAGAAATTTTTCTGGATTGTCTCAAATTTCTATACGCATATCCAGAAGCACCTAAAGTCCAAAGATGATTTAAATTTAGGACCCCAATCAAAACAGAAGTTTTCCCAAAAATCAATCAAGTTTTCTGTACTCAAAATAAATATGCATTCGACTCCTTATTCTAATGTGTCCACTCCTGGAACATCTGGAATCGCATCTGCAACTAAAAAACGACCATATCCAACCGGAGCAAAATGCACTCTCTCCTGAAATAACCGAGGAAATAACTATGAATTCTCGATCTGAATCTGAAAATGCTGAAAACTCAAATACCAATCTGGATTTTCCTCAGAGTGTTCAGAATAGCAGGGCCTCGAACAGCGCTGTGGTCGATAACCCCGCAGATTATATTTCAGGACGTAACCCTGTAAAGGATCAGGTTGAAGAGCCGGAAAAGTGGAAACTGGAGAAATATTCTCGTAGATCAAGATCCAGGAGAAATCGAGAAAGACTCTCAGAGGGGTATCAAGATACAAAAACCAATTAGATTAGATTAGATTCGATTAGATTATTTATTCATGTTAAATGTACAAAATAGTACTTACACAAGTCACATAAAAAAAATTAAAATTCGATAGAACTCCTATTATTACTAACTAAATTAAGTGGATAAAATAAAAAAAAACATATATAAGGTGTAAAAAATCTAAAAAAAATCAACACATTTAATAGTATGCTGTCTAAAGGTTAAAATTTACAAACTTCTGGAGTGAATAAAAAGAGTTTTGAACCAAAAGTAGTTTTAATTTGCGTTTGAAGGGTACATAGGGTAGACTTTGCACATCATAAGGTAATTTATTGAAAAGCTTAGCACCCCAGTATCCTGGACCATTCTGACACCTCACGATTCGTTGGTACATGGGAACCAGCCTAGCTCTAGATCTAGTATTATGTCCGTGAACCCTTGCATGAGTCATATAGTCGCCCCTGTTTTTGTGATTATGCAGCAAATTCTCAAGAATGTATAAAGAAGCAATAGTAAGTATGCCCTGAGCTCTAAATGCTTCCCTACAACAGTCTTGGTAGTTGAGACCTTCCAGGATTCTGATGGCTTTCCTCTGCAGTTTAAATACTCGATCTGCTTGGGGTGTATGCCCCCATGCTAATATAGCATAGGAAGAAATTGAATGAAAAAGACCAAAGTAAGCTATTTTAAGTGTGGACCTTGAGGAATATCCTGATAGAGAGCGAAGGGCGAAAAGTGCGGAGTTCAACCTCTCAGCCACAGTTTGGATATGTACATTCCAACGCAGCACCTCGTCCATCCGTACCCCGAGAAATTCAACCCCTAAGTCCCCATTCACTCCTTCGATATTTCTGAGAGAGAATAGCATTTTATTTGTTTTTTCGTTGTTAAGGAGTAGCCTGTTTGCACAGAACCACTCTTCAACAATACTCTAAAGTCTGGAATTGGTCGACAAAGCAACTGTGGTATCATCAACAAACAGAGTGAACAATATTCTACGATCGATAAGGGGTAGATCATTTATAAAAATGAGAAAAAGAATTGGGCCCAAGACGGAGCCTTGGGGTACGCCAATATCCAGGTCACCCTGCACAGAAGAGACCCCAGCAACCTTAACAACTTGGGTTCTCTAAATACGATTCTATCAAGGAAATACTGGAATTTGAAAAAATTGTATTTTTTGAGTTTTTTTTATAAGAATCTGATGGTTGACGCAATTAAGTGCCTTACTTAAATCGCAGAATAACCGAGAATGACCGAGAGAAGAAGTGCTACCTTAATGCAACACTGCGTCAGGGTAACTCTAGAAAAAAACTGGAACGTTCTACGCAGGCTGAATATTCACTCTAAGCCTCGCAACACAATTCCTGGCCATTTGGCTGATTAATAATTTTTTCGTAAATGCTGCGAACCCGGATGCTCCAAATCCAGAAATTTTAGCATTTTATCTCCAAAATAAAAAGAAAGGAGTTGGAAATTTCGAGTTTCAACTTGCATCTCTCGAAGAAGTTAAGGAGGCCTTATTTTCTATAAAATCTGAAGCCGTTGGTACAGATGGGATAAGCTTGGCTATGCTGCTGCACTGTTGTCCTTTTATTCTCCCATTTATTGTGCATCTCGTTAACTGCTGTATGGAATCGTCTACTTTTCCAGAGGCTTGGAAATCTTCATACCTACTTCCAATACCCAAAGTTGCATCACCGAGTCAATTATCCGAATTCAGGCCTGTCAGCATTCTTCCTACCATCTCCAAAGTATTAGAGAAAGTCTTAGAAAATCAAATCAGGATTTATGTTGATAGATTTTCCATTTTGCCGCCAGTTCAATCTGGGTTCAGAAGGGATTACAGCTGTTCAACAGCACTCCTAAAGGTAATGGATGATATCTTGCAAGCGGCTGACCGTAATGAATTAACAACTTTGGTATTATTGGACTATTTCAAGGCCTTCGATAAGCTAAATCATGAATTATTATTGGCGATCTTGAATCATTTGGGCTTTGGAAGAAATTCGTGTTGCCTTATCAAGGAGTATTTGACCAGGCGAACCCAGTCGGTAAAAGTCAATGGCCAATTGTCTTCTTTTTTATGCTTGTCTGCGGCGTGCCACAAGGGTCCATCCTTGGACCTTTGTTTTTCACTTTATATACTTCGCAATTATCTTCTTGTCTCAGATATTCATTGCTCCATATCTACGCTGATGACACACAAATTTATTTGTCATTTTTACCAGATAAAATTGAAGAAGCTAACGAACGTATTTCTCTGGACCTTGCCCTGCTTGCCAGAGCCTCCAGAGATCACTGTCTGGCTTTAAATCCTAATAAATGACAGGCTCTTCTCTTTGGTAGGATTCAGTGTAGAGACAAGTATGAAAACCTTGTAAAAATTAATGTGGATGGTGAAAGCATAAAATGTACTACTGTAGCTAAAAATCTTGGTGTACTATTGGATGTTAACTTAAGATTTCGAGAACATATTGACAATTGCATTAAAAAGGCATTTATAAACTTAAAATTACTCTATGGTCAAAGATATCTACTTAATAAAGACCGTAGGAAAGTTTTGTGCGACAGTCTTGTACTATCCCACTTTACTTATTGTAACGTCGTATATGGTCCTTGACTTCTGGCAATCGATTCAAAGCGTATTCAATACATCCAGAATTGTTGCGTAAGATTGATAAATGGAATGAGAAAGTACGATAGAGGTGTGAGTAATGAGATGTGTGAGATGAAGTGGTTGGATATGGCTAAAAGGAGGTTACTACATAGTCTTTTGATATTTAACAAAATTATTTTTAAGAAATGTCCAGGGTACCTATACCAAAAAGTTAAATTCAGATATGACGCTCATGACCTGGACTTAAGAAATAAAAACTTTATAACACCTCCTCAACACAAAACATGTTTATTTGAAAGAAGTTTCAGCTACTGTATATATACTCAATACAATGCCATACCCTCCAATCTAAGTTGTCTGCCGACGCTTCTGTTTAAACGTAAGATTAAGAGTTTCTTTATGGAATCAATTTAATCTTGTACTTAGTGTATGTAATAAATTTTTCTTTTTCTCTTTTAATATTTTTTAGTTTTGAATAGCCTATATAATGTACATTACACACATATTTATTAGAATAATACATATATTCATATAGCAATTAATTATAGGAGTTATTATGTTAGCTGTTTGGTTAAGATAGGAAGCATGCTTCAACTTCGCCATTTGTAATTTACTTGTAAATTATAATAAAGACATTATTATTATTATTATTATTATTATTATTATTATTATTATTATTATAATAAGGCCCCTGTTAATTCCAATTTGTTAAAAGAATCTGAAATATAAGACACAAGATCAAGAAATGCCAGAGTGGTATGTCTCCCACCTCTAACGCCAAATTGGCAGGGAGTAAATAGGTTATTTTGTTCAAAGAAGTAAATTAGTCGCTTCGCAAGGCCCTTTTCCAGGATCTTTGAGATAATAGGCAGCAAAGAGATGGGCCTGTAGTTACCAGGTAGATTTGGGTCGCCTTTTTTAAAAATGGGAGTAACTTGGGCAATCTTTAAAATATCTGGGAATATATTTTCTCGAAAACAGTGATTTATAAGCTTAGTCAAAGGAATGGTTATAATGTGCTTAATGGATTTTATAAGTTTAGAATTAAGTCCAAAGATATCTGTGTTGTTTTTATTTTTCAGATGGTAGATAATGTCTCTGACCTCAGAAAAAGACACAGAGCCAAAATCAAAAGACTGTTTTACATCCAGGCCAGACAGGAGCTCGACAGGATGTCCTTGACAGGGAGGGATGGTACTGCTTGTTAAATTTATTTGGTGTTATGGTGCATTGATTATTTGAGTGTTGTTTCTTTTTATGTTTATTTGTTTTTGAGTTTATTACTTGCCAGATGGTTTTGGATGGATTATTAGAAGACTGTATGTAAAAATCATTAGCTTTTATTTTAGCGTCCAGTATGGCTTTTTTGTATTTCACTCTAAAGGTTTTGTACTCCTGTCGAGCTCCTGCATGGCCGTACTGTTCACTCCATGCCTTGAGAAACCCAAGGTGGTCTCTCATGGCCCTTAGAGACCCATCAAACAAACTGATCTTTCTACCCTGGTCTGGCCTTGCTGTATATGTTTTTTTTTTCGGGAAAAGAGTTCTGGCAGGCAGTTTGGAGAATTTCCAAGAATTTGACAAATTTACTGTTGATATCAGAGTTAGCATCGTCAACAAATTCCCAGTTAGATGAGCTAATCAAATCATAAAATTTATTTGTTCCAGCCTGAGTGATTGGTCTGCAATTTTTTTTTCAAGAACGGGGGCAACCCTACTACCAACAAATACCTCAATCTTCTGGCCCAGATGGTCAAAGATAATTACTGTGAACCTGTCGATAAGATAACAAACCTTATAGAAATCGAAAATTTAAAACAAATGTCACTGAGCCAAGTAAATTTGTCGAATGAATGTGCAAACAACATGAAAGTATTAGGGGACAACCAAGTCTCCTATTTAATAGATATTCTTTACAAGCCTGTAATTAAAAATTCTAAAAATAAGTCGAAGCAAGGTAATCGGTATGACGAAAAATTTAAAAAACTCTGTACCTATTTGTTTTTGGTGGGCGGAAAACTTCTGTATGAAACAGTTTATGCCAATTTTCAGAACTCAATATCTTCAATTACAACTTTAAGAAGATCATTGGGAGATCAAATTATAGAAGAAGGCTTACTAAGAATAAATGAGTTGGCAAAATTTCTAGATAGCCGTGGTCTTCCAAAGGTAGTCTAAATAAGCGAAGATGGGACCAAAATTACTTCAAAAGTGGAATACGAACCCAAGACAAACTAAGTGGTTGATTTTGTAATACCTCTACAAAATGGCATTCCAAAGGAAAATTATTATTTAGCAACTTCTGCTGCAAAAATGCAAAGCTACTTTCAATCAGAGAGTAGGGTAGATTATGCATATGTAATGATGGCCCAATGTCCAGTGGATAAAACCGCCCCTTTCTGTTTGGGATTGTTTGGAACTGACAATAGATTTACAAATCAAGATGTACTTAATCGGTGGAAATTTATTCATACATACATTTTTATATAACTGTATGGATATGCAAAATTTAAATCTTCCATTATCAACTAACCGAAAAAAAAAGATTTGTGGCTTAGGTACCTACCAACGACCAACTTTTATTCAGAAATTTGTCACAACAAGAAAGAAGCTTGTGTAGAAAATTATTCTCTACAAAATGGTAAATAAGATGTAAAATCATTCCCTTTTTCGAGAAAAATTGATTTGAAATTTTAAATCATTTTTTGTAATTGTGGTAATTTTTTGTGAATTTTGTCATTTTTTGTAATTTTCTAGAATTTTTTCTAATTTCCTGGAATTTTTTATAATTTTCTGGAATTTTTGTAATTTTTTGGAATTGTTTGTAATTTTCTGGAGTTTTTTGTAAATAATGATTTTGGTGTACACTATTTTTGGAAGTGGTTACCCCCTCGATTATAATCTACATGAACTACTTTCATTGTATCCAGTTTCTTAGTTCTTTTTTTTTTATTGTATTGATGCTTTTTACTTTTTTTTTCTCGTTGTACCCATTTGTTAATTGGTTCTTTGTAACTGTGAAATGGTGTAAAAAAATAAATAAATAAATAAATACCGAAACAGAATTTTTGCACTCGACGAACGTGTCGCTAGCCATGTTAGCATCATCAGGAGATGATTAAAACTAAACTTAGAATCTACCTAAGTCTATTTTATACTAACTGTTTGCTAAATCAAGCGGAACCAAAAATAACCAATCCTGGAATCCTACTAGTCGGGCTCGATCAACCAATACAATGTACTGTATGGAATAGGCTCTCTATCTCTATTTAAACTATTCTTACATTTAATATTAATTTCTATACTTTCGTATGCGTCTACTAATCTCCTATCAGATATATTATTAATTAATTTTAAATTTTTAATTGTTATTCTATGATTGTTATCAAAAGCATGCACCGCAATACTTGATTGACTTGAATACTTTGAATGAGCCATGTGTTCCTTGAGTTTCGTTTATATAGATCTTCTAATTTACTCCACATATTTCTGGTTACAATCCATACATTCAATTTCATAAATTCCACTTTTTTTCTAATATTCAATTTCGTCCTTTGAACCACCCAATAATTTCTTAATTTTAATCCACCGGGTTCTCGAAGAAGACGACGCCAGCCGAGCCAACCAGCCGTCCAGACCAGACCTCTAAGGACCACCGCGCCGTCACCACCGCCAATGTAAGCCGCCCAGCTGAGTCCAGACCCAGGCCGCTGCCTGCAGAGCACCGCTACCATGACGACCGCCACAGACCGCTATCGCCGCCGCCTGTCTTGTCCGCCTTCGCTGCTACTGCATGGGTAAGATAGGTAAGGCTCTCTCTTCCATTTACACTACTCTCTCTCTCTCTCTCTCTCTCTCTCCTTCATGGCCAGTCCTACTTTCTTTCTCTCTTTCCGAGGCTGGTGCTTGGCACGTTTAAGGTAAAAGTTGACTGGGAGCTGTTCGTCCGACGAATCCATTAAAAATAACTTAAAAAATTCAGAATTTGTCACTTCACCGACGCTTCTACTTAAAACTTTGACGACCTTGGTTGTCATAGCAAATCTTTGGTTACCATGCCAAGCCAGCTTGGTTTAATTCTCATGTGAATTGGTCAAAAAATCAATGAAATGTAATGTTAAAATTGACATTTTTATTTTCCCGCACTAGTGCGGAAAAGTGACACTTTCAAAAATGCAATGCTTGCGGGAATATGGGTAAAAACGCAGTTTCAGAGAACACTGTCTTTTTTTTGTTACTATTTTTTGTTTAATTTATTGTTAATTTGAAAATTATGTACTTTATTAAAATATACTAAGTAATTAGTGTTACGTTTTCTATTTTAACTAGTTTCTAATAAGCTTTGTTTCTACTGATTTTTTTCTTTCATAGAACTTGTCAAAACTAACCCAAATTAGCCCACAATTTTTACGCCTAGGGCGCGGTACTCTTGTACTCCTTTACCTCCCTTCCGACTTGGCAAACATAATCCTGGCTCTGCCAAGACATTTGCAATGTATCGTAAATCACGATCATCACCATTCAATGTAACAGCTCGTGCAACAACTTCTGATCCCATATTTAATTCTAGAACGCACGCGCTTGGGTAAAATAAATTCATGCCTTTTTATTCGGTCTGTATCTTTCTGAAATGTGCGAATATGCGCCCCCACTCATAGTTCTTTCCTAAAAGCCAGAGACTGCGTACACACCCATTCATTGAAATCAATTATGAATCTATGAAATATGAAATGATGAACCATGAACCTTGCAAAGCTTCACGTATAGTATATGCAGCCGGCATTGGATTGCTATATTAGAGTGTCTAATACTTCACTTTACGCATGGCCCTCCGCTCGCTTCGCTCGCTCAGTGGAGCAACCAAGCGACACTAACCGAAACCAACCCAAATTAAAAAAAAAACAACAAACATATCCTTAAAAAAAAATAAAAAAAAGTCTCGCCACTGACGGGAATCGAACTCGGGTCGCCATATCACAAGCACAGCGTCTAACCACTGCACCATCAGACCAATTTATTAGACCGTAAATACTGCACGCGAAATTTTCCATGATAAATATTTGGATTAGTTTGGGTCAGTTGCCCCCCGGAGCGAGCGAAGCGAGCGGAAGGCCAAGGGTGAAGTGAAATATTAGACATTCTAAAATAGTAATCTAATGCCAGTTGCATATACTACACGTGAAGCTTTGTATGGTTCATGGTGCATCATTTCATATTTCATAGTTTCATAATTGATTTCAATGAATGGGTGTGTACGCAGACTCTTGTCCCCAAAATAGATTATTGGTCAGTTTCGTTTCGGTGGCCGTCGCGTCGCTGCCTGCTGCTTGAAAATTTCCTGACTGAAGTTGTGTATGTCTGGGTAAAATTTACCCACAGCGCGAGCGTTTAAGTTCCAGTTTTTATGTGTTTTGTTGCAAACAGGTAATTATTATTTCCTTATTATTTAGCTCATGTCTGCATTGCAATATTTTTTGCAGGCATAATAATTGTAACAAATGGATAAAAAATTTGAAGTGAGCAAGATGAAGATATTCTAGCGGGTCAGGAAAAAGATGAAGAATATGATCTACACATTAGTGGTCACGACTCGGCTTCAGAGGAGGAACCTTCCGAAGAAAATGAAGTAATGGAGAGCATACCTGATGATATTCCCCTTTTCAATTTTCTGGGAAAATATGTCGGAGGTGACGGAACTAAATGAAACAAAGATCGAACAAACACAATAAGGTAACTGATTGACACAAACCAGGAGTACGACCTTTTTTTTTTTTTTTTTTATGGCAGTGGCACACACACTAAAGGTAGATCCTATGGCGCTCGACGAGCGGTGTGTGTGCGAAGATGTTGATTGACACGGTTCTTGAATATTTGTAGGTTGTAATTAGTGGGAAACAGATGTCCTGGAAGTGAGTTCCACAGTGATGCAGTGCGCCAGACAAAGGAGTTCTGGTAAAGCGATGTTCTAGGTGTTTCTAGTTGTACGACGAACTGGTGCGCTCCTGCCGTCTGTCGGGACTGCCTGACAGGAGTTGCCAGGGGCGGGATTATGTGGGCCAAATCCTGAAGCAAAGCATGCAAAGACGCGTCTAGAAATTCTAGAATATCTTAGTCTTTTTTTTATCCAATGATTTGCGTCAAAAATTGAGCATTTACGTTGATAACAAACCCAACCCAAGTTCGCACGTGAACGAGATGCCTTGCATACAAATTTACGTGAAATAAAAGCCGTTGTCGGGCTTTTGTATCTGGCAGGAGTTGCAAGTCGTTACATGTCAACATATAGGATTTATGGGCAACTGATGGTATGGGTTTGGATATATTTCCTGCTGTGAAGTCGATATCTCGATTTAAATTTTGAATGACAATATCATAGCCTAAAGAAAACTATAGCCGCGACACTCGGCTCGTTTAGTGGGGTACGGAATCAAATTTTCTCCGTGAAGCTCAGTGAAGGGAGGACACCACGCAGTTGGAACTCGATGCCAATCATACGCGCTTAACTGGGCCGGAGTGCAATAAATTTTCATAGGAATTAAAATAGAAAAAGATTCGTTGTTTGGGTAAATAGACTATCGTTATGCGTATATATTGTTTTGTTTGTATGTTATATAAATAAGTTAATGTTTATGTGTTAAAATGGGACAAGAACGGCAGAATTAAGCAGCTAGTTAGTTTGTTTATTTAAACTTAAATTTGATCATAAGGTATCGGAATCGGTTCAAATGACTAAAATAAATTGGAACTAACTGAAACCAACCGAAAGTTAATTGAACGACTAACCAAAGCTAGCCAAAAGTAACCATAAGCTCCAAAACAGGCTAAAACGTACCTATCGTAATAGGTTACAAAAATTAAAGTAAGTTAAAACTAACCAAAACGAAAGGAATTTAAGCGACTAACCAAAAATATTAAATTTGCTTATAACGTATAGGAACCGATTCAAATGACTAAAATAAATTGGAACTAACTGAAAGTAACCGAAAGTTGATTGAATGACAAACCAAAACTAACTAATAGCACAAAAACGGACTAAAACGTATCGGAACAGATTAAAGATGTTAAAGTAAATTAAAACTAACCCAAATTAACCGAATATTGGCAACTAACTAAAGACATTAAAATTGGTTATAACGTATCGGAACCGGTTCCAATGACTAAAATAAATTAAAACTAACTGAAATTAACCGAATGTTGATTGGACGAAAGTAAGTTAAACCTAACCCAAATTAGCCGAATTTTGGCGACTAACTGAAATTAACCGAAAGTCGATTGAACGACTAACCAAAAGTAACCAAAAGCACCAAAAGGGCTAAAACTTATAGTAACAGATTAAAATTATTAAAATAAGTTGAAACTAACCCAAATTAACCGAATTTTGGCGACTAACCTAAATTAATTAAAAATATTTAAATTGGTTATAATGTATCCGAATCGATTCAAATTACTAAACTAAATTAAAACTAACTGAAACTAACCGAAAATCGATTGAACGACTAACCAAAACTAACCAATAGCATCAAAAAGGGCTAAAACGTATCGTAACAGATTAAAAATATTAAAATAAGTTGAAACTAACCAAAATTAAGCGAATTTTGACTACTAACTTGAATTAATGCAATAACTAAAATAAGTAGAAAGTAACCTATATTT
This sequence comes from Pissodes strobi, assembly GCA_016904865.1. Classification (NCBI taxonomy): domain Eukaryota; kingdom Metazoa; phylum Arthropoda; class Insecta; order Coleoptera; family Curculionidae; genus Pissodes; species Pissodes strobi. Next base: position 4,593 of record JAEQML010054991.1, on the reverse strand, counting down.
GATTGAAAGACTAACCAAAACAAACCAAAAGTAACTAAAAACACCAAAACGGGCTAAAACGTATCGGAATAGTTTAAAAATAATATTAAGTAAGTTAAAACTAACCCAGATCAATTCAATTTTGGCGACTATCCTAAACACTAAAATTGGTAATAACGTATCGGAACCGAAAGTAATCGATAGTTGATTGAACGACCCAGTTTTGGCGGCTAACCATAACTAACCAAACATATTAAAATTGGTTATAATGTATCGGAACCGGGTTCAAATGACTAAAATAAATTAAAACTAAATGAAAGCTGATTGAACTAACCCAAACTAACTAAAAGCACCAAAACGGACTAAAACGTATCATAATAGGTTACAAAATTTAAAGTGCCCAAAAATAATCGAAAATTAATAATATGGAAACATTCATCAAATATATACGACGGGTACAGGGGAAAAACGATCTAAGCGCCGTTTCCATAGGAAACTTTTATTATTGATTTCACAGAAAATTTTATTCTTGGTAAAGGTTGGTGCTTGGAAAAAAACTAATTTTGACAATGTTAAATTAAAACTAAGTATTACAGGGTACTTAAAAAATACAAAAATGGTGGTTAAAAAACAAAAACTTAGGAATATCGGAAAAGCTTCTACAGGAAAAATAAAGCTCCTATTAAGGTAAAAATAAAAGTCAAATACCATTTTTTCCAAAAGTGCATCGTTGCTGAGAAAAATAAGGACAAAATTAAGAAAAAGCGGGTTTTTACAGTAATTGAAATGGATTTTCTCCGCAACGGCGCGGTGCACTTTTGGAAAAAATGGTATTTGACTTTTATTTTTATCTTAATACGAGCTTTATATTTCTGTAGAAGGTTTTCCGATATTCCAAAGTTTTTGATTTTTTAACCATCATTTTTGTATTTATTGAGTACCCTGTATAACTTATCTTTAATTTAGCTTGGTCAAAATTAGTTTTTTTTCAAACACCAACTTTTATCAAGAATAAAATTTTCGGTGAAGTCAATAATAAAAAAGTTTCCTATGGAAATTGCGCTTAGATCATTTTTCCCCTGTACCCTTCATATGTATACACATTTTATAGAAATAACATGGTTTTAATTTTTTTATTAGTCTTACAACCATTTCATCATTTAGCCATGTTGATTTCAGTTTGACAATATAATTGAATTATATTTCAATATAAAAGGTCTCAAAAGAGCGGGACATATTTTCAGATTTTCGAATTCTTCTAAAAATTCTAGATAAATTTCATGTAGCATGTCGAATAGCTTCCTTTGCATTTAAAGAATTTGATCTGTTTAACTTAGCGCGAAACGATTTGCATCTTCTTATCTTAGTTATTTAGTAATTATCTAGATATACGAAATTTTCGGTTTGGTGGGGAGTATTTTCCAGGTTGTAGTTATGTGGAAGATAAGAAAGTGCAAAACATTTCGCTTGACAATAAACAGTTCGTATTCTACCATAAAGGCGTAAGTCTCAAAAACATTGTTTTTGCTGGTTGTTTTTCGTAAAAGTCGATCGTTATCCACATATATCCATTATTTCAGATTTGATCAGCATCTTGATATCTTTTTGATTCGCTGTACCTTTTTTGGTTTTAAAGATACCAAGGTAAACAAAAAAGCAAAATGTAGGGTTGGTAGCCAAGTTTTTTCTAGATTACATATAAAACAAACACCAATAATTTTCTGACATAAAAGCCTACTTTATATATTTTTTAAATAGAACACCCTGTATATTACTACATTTTTGGACTCTCTAGTGAAATCAAAACACATGTCGTGTATAATATCCTATACCTATCTTTAGCTGTTTACGAAATATTGACAGTTGAAAGTCTGGCATTTTGACAGGCTCTAAACCGCACGAGATCAAAGAAAACGGTTTGCACATCTCTATCTTAGGTTTTCATAAGCTATCGAATGACAGTGGCTTTCAATTTAACCGGAGGTTTAAAAGTTCAGGTCAATTTTATTCGCGGGTTAAATTCAAAGTTACTGTCATTTGATAGCTCATGAAAACCTAAGACAGGAATATGCAAACCGTTTTCTTTGCTCTCATGCGGTTTAGATTTTAAAGCCTATCAAAATGTCAAAATGCACGACTTTCAACTGTCAATATTTCGTAAACACCTAAAGAAAGATAGGTATAAGATATTATACACGAAATGTGTTTAGACTTCTCTAGAGATTCCAAAAATGTAGTAATATACAGGGTGTTACATTTAAAAAATATAGAGTAGGCTGATATGTCAGAAAATCGTTAGTGTTTTATTTTATATGTAACGTAGAAAAAAATTTGGCTACCAACCCTACATTTTGCTTTTTTGTTTAAGTTGATATCTTTAAAAACAAAAAAGTTACAGCGAATCAAAATGTTATCAATATAAATTGAACGCACGGTACAGGTTGCTCCGATTTAGCGTAATTGTGCACTTCATGCATAAACTAGTTCGTGAACTATAGCCAGATCAAAAATTTACTTTCATTTCACCATCTTGACAATATTTTATCTAGAGAATAAAATGAAAAAGCTGTTACGAAAAAATATGCAAAATTGTACATAATACGTTTATAAAATTGTGCAGGTTGCTAAGAATCTATATAAAACAAAATTATGTACTTATATAAGATCTTTTAGCTTAGAAGAGCACAACTAGATAAATCAAAATTTTCAAAATTATTATTGCAGATCTTCACAGGTTCGTCTAAAACCGTAACTACTTGTGCAAAATAAAATCTCATATAAAAAAACTTTTGTTGTGTATAGATCTTGTTGATATTTAAAGATTAACTTGGAGCTTATATTCTATTATAGTTATATTCAGCATTCAAGAATGCTGTACTTACTACAAGTAATCTACATTCGCCATTCTTAATTTCACTTCAAAAGACATTTTTAACTATTTCTTTCAGGTGGAACGTTTAAATAAATATCCGGCTCTCTTTATGCAGCTTTTTGGATCAAAAAAATGGTTATTCTCTACTCGAAATAAACAGTATTTTATAAATCATATATTTTGTGATGAAAGTTTAAATAAAATAATAGGGGAGAGTAACAATTTTAGTATATAACGTCCCAAAAAATTTGAGTACGGCTCACTTCACTAATGTTGACGTCAAGTTAGATTTATTTATTTCCTCCCCACTACATAGTGATAAAGTTGGTCCTCGCTTCTCAAAGGTGCCGCGCTTAAGTGTCGCAGCTATAGTTTTCTTTAGGCTATGACAATATTTTGGATAACCAAGAGCGAAAATTAGTGATATGTTTTAAGATTTTGATGTGGGTTTCGGCAATATATCAAAAATAAACCGGCACGTTACGGAATAAAAATTTTTGCATTATCTATTCAGAATACTTTTATACGTCTAATTTGGAAATATATGCAGGTAAACAGCCTCAGGAACCATATTATCCTGATAATTCAGCATTTGAAGTAGTGAAGAGGTTGGTTTTTCCGATATCAGGTACAGGACGTAACGTGACAATGGATAATTGGTTCAATAGTGTTCCTCTATCCGAAGACTTGATGAAAAGCCATAACTTTACTATGGTAGGTATAATAAGGAAAAATAAAAGAGAAATACCTACCAGTTGATTTTTGCTCTAAAAAGAAGAAAACTGAAATTCCGTGTAACACGTTTGGTTTCAAAAATTACAACTTTGGTTTCGGATACATCACCAAAACGAAAATTGGTTTTACTACTCTTGACAATGCACCATGACGATGCCATAAATCCCCAAACTAAGGACAAATTAAAAACTGAAATTATTACTTACTGCAAGAAAACAAAAGGTGCAGTTATTGTAGATGAAATGAAAGGATCCTACAGTGTTTCCAGAAAAACCAATCGCTGGCCATTTATCATTTTTATCTCAATACTAAATATAGCTGCAATAAATGCGCAAGTAATTTATGCAGAAAATGTGGACAATACAGTGTTAAGAAGAAAGTTCCTGAAGGAGTTCGCTTTCGCTTTGGCAAGAACATATTTATGAAAAACAGAGTAGCAATCGCTACGTTGGCGTTACCAAGAGAGTTACTCCAAAAAATAAAGAAATATGCTGGTATTGAAACCAGCAAAAATATTCAAATTGCAACTTAATCAGAGGAAGGTGTGTCATCTATACAAACAAAAAAGACAGAAAAACTACAATTTGGATAATTTTCATTTTTATCCGATCGGACGAAAAACTATACTTTTCCGATGTGTTTTCTCACCGCAAAATTCATGATTCCAGTATACTGTATTCGTTGCTTGGCAACATGCGATAACTGTACGTACATTTCCGCCCTAGGACGGGAATGTAACATTTCCGTCCTAGGACTGGAATATAACATTTAAAACACCTTGATTGTCAGATCTGTCGTTTATCAAAAGCAACATTTAGCTGTGGTTTCCGTAGTTACGTAATAAACTCCAAGCTCGCTCGATTCAAAACTTGATATTATGTTGATAGTCCGAGAGGCGACCGTCATAATAGTGTGGTGTCTGAACTGTCAGGATTTTGCATGATAAAAAATATTGTTTAGTTGGGCCGAATAAGAAACCGTTGGTCGGCCGAGGCTGGCCATGACCA